>JAFMTC010001620.1:34814-55283 GCA_018845635.1 Nicrophorus orbicollis | reverse complement strand
ATCGCATGTTGATTTTTTCCCTTTGACAATATAATCAGTGATTAAACTTTGCGATGGCTTTGCTATTTTTGTACAATTCATGATATCCAATACAATTCTGAAGCTCGCGTTGAAACTTGAATGCTCGTTCAGAATTATCATCTTTTTCGATGAAATGGTTTGCCAATTTAGTGTGATTGGAGTTTCATCTTCTTCCGATTTATTTTCGTTTTCTTATTCTTGAATGGTATCAAGAGTTATACCAATGATATCATTGTCATTCATGACAATGATATCATTGTTTCAATGATGACATATGTTTCAAAACCTTCCCCACCAATTTCATGTGCTAAAGAAATTATTTCAGTAAACTGTCGACGTTTGGTTAGTTTCTTTGAATTTTAACGTGTCAAAATGGCCTAAAATAGTTATTTAAAAAAATGCTTCTTGAAATAAAAACAGCATAACTTCAAAACCGCATGAAAAGAATAAAAGAGGACGGAATGTATATTATATAAGATTGTGCTCATTTGGTTGCATAGGTACGTTACGCAATTTTGTATGTAGCTTTGTGTTTGTGGTATAGATGGTGCATATAAGTATAGAGACCTTTACATTAGATGCTCCAAAAATCATTAACCTAAATATGAGTTTGCGTTGAAGGTTACTTCAAATATTAAACAATCAATTGTGCATCGAACATTATAGTTTATCAAACTTCATGAGATGGCGGTAGATAAGACAGGGTGCAGGGCGCTTTGTTATCAAAACATTTGAAAACATGTAAAAGGTCTTTTATCGCATATTGTTGACCGCTGTACGCACAAAGGCTATGAGTGAGTAACTAAAGTTTGTGGATCGGTCGAGGATTGAGTTAAGTTCAGTCCTGTTCTGTTCGTTGTTTGGTGGAGACCTTAATTAAATTTGCGCAACTCATAGTTATCTGTCTATCAGGTGTTTTATCATATCACTCTGATATAAATCTCGTGTGCATTTTGTTCTCGCGACGCGTTTGTCGAGTATGTGATTTCTTCCGCTTGTTTTGAAACAATGGCCAACAGTATGGCTATCACCGCCACAGCACCCCCGGACGGTGGTTACGGTTGGGTCATCGTGGTCTGCTTCTTAATTATCAATGTAATTATCAATACCATTCTATTTTTATAAATACAACTCAAGTTAAGTGTCATTTGTACATTGTTTGAATTACTTAATAGATCAAATGAATCATATAGCATAATTCAATTATTAAACTTAATTTATACTAGTTTATGATTTATGAATTAACATTATTGAAATAACAGTTATTTATATAAGTTATTTTCAAGGAATTTGATATATTAAACTGTTCAGGCAATTTGTTTCGTTTTTTTTTTTGAACAAATTTAATGAATTTTTATATTTTGGATGTTATATATTATATCTACGACAGATAACGTACTATCTTGTATAATGTAGTATACAATTATTATGGTAATTGGGTCAATATTTACACGTGCGGCGGTAATTATATTCAATGTTAATGAAATAATTTTGTTTCAGTCATGTCTTTTGCCATTGACACAATGTTTCGGAATCATCTACGGACACCAATTCCTAGACACGGATATCACCGCAGCGGAAATTTCATTTCTTCTGCATCTCAACAACTCGGTGATGTGCAGTTTAGGTATTTATTTCCTTTACACGATATTCAAGGTTTTATTTAAAATTGTTGTTTCCAGGTTTATTCAGTGGTCCTCTGCTGAAGCGCTTCGACTTTCGGCAGGTTTCCTTCATGGGATCATCGCTAGTATGCTTAGGCATATTTGCAACGGTTTTCGCTAACAGCTTCGAAGCCTTGATTGTTACAGTTGGAATCATAATAGGTACGTTCGAGGTATGTATGAAATGATCTTTCCAGATTGCGTGGGACTTGAACATATCTCTTCTCATTGTTGTAAAATTAGTACGCTCATTTCTTTCCATCAAAGAATGGAAACATTAGCGAGTTATGTATTATTCAGTATACGTGTGAATTCGGTAGAGAACGAGAGAAACATGTTTATCGAGTTTTCAATTTGTTTCCTAATTAAATGCATTGAAAGTTGCGGAAGGAGAAACGATTTGTGAGAGTATTCAAATTTATTCAAGCAACTGATTAGATATGCCGATTCCGTGGGCGCCAAAAGCAATTGGAGTCAATTGGGTTGCATAGGTTCGAAATACCATTTTCAATTCATATTCGCAACCTTCTTCCAGATGTAATGCAACTCGATAAATAAATCAAATTCAAATTAATAAATAGGTACTTTCTGCAAAAATAAATACTGGATTCATGGATGTATTATGATGATTTAACACATTGGTTAAATCATGAAAACATTGGTTGAAATTATTTTTTTACTATATTAGTTGCGCGTTACATTTTACTATATTGGTTGCGCGTTACATTTTACTAAAATGTATTTACTGTTATAATCTAATTATTATACATGTTTATAAAACACATTTGCTATAGTGACCCGCACATCCGGTAATGAAAGGGTTGTAGGCGGGTCAATTATATGCAAACACGCTTTATTGAAAATTCATGGCTTTTTCGATAAAACAGCTTTATGAAAATAGTGTACGAACATTGGAAATTGCTCTAAAAATAATAAATAATCGAACAGTTGATTTTTATTATTATTATTGTTTTTTGTCTATTTTGAAATTTGTTACAATAAGTATTATTATAAATAGTGTACCTCAAGGATCAATACTATGTGCAGTTTTATTGTGTAAATTATATATTGTGTTTTTTTTTAAATTTATAGGTGCAGGTCACGGGATTTTGATGCCAGGAATGTACATAGCCGTGAATTCTTACTTCAAGAAACGTCTGACGTTGGCCATAAGCGTGCAGGTTACCGGGGCTTCTATAACACAAATATTCATGCCCCAGGTGTGCCGTTTCCTAGTGGACAAGTACGAAGTTCAGGGTACTATCCTGATCCTCGCTGGAATATCACTAAATGCCCTTCCGATGGCAATTTTGTTAAGACCCCTAAAGAAACCGGACCCACCGCCCGTCGAGAAAACCCAAACGGATCACGAACTCGAGTCTAGCGAAAAGGTAACACCATTAGAATTGCGTGTGCGAATGCCCAGCATTTATTTTATTATTGTTTAAATAGGGTCATGTCTCCGAGCGGTTATTGTCACCGGTTTACCGTGAAACAACAGTTCCCGCAAAAAATAAACAGCGTCGATGCGCTGGAATTATTAAAATGCTGGATTTAGAACTGTTTGCCGATCGTGTATACGTGATCATAATCATAGGCATGGGTATTTCCTTTGTTTCCGAACTGAACGTTATACTGATGACGCCGTTCATCCTCGCTGAGTTGGCGGGATTTACTAAAAACGACGTAGCCTCCGCGATGAGCGTGCAGGCATCTGCGGACCTCGTTGGACGACTGGTTATACCGATTATCGGACACAGGGGTGGCGTCCCGTCCAAAGTCATGTATATCATCTCATTGCTAGGATCATCGTTTGGAAGGACAGGTACCGTCAATCGCTACGCATCGATTCCAAAAAACTACATAAATCAAATATTCTTTTAGTGCTATCCATCTACTACGGAGAATACTATGTAGTGTTCATCGCTTGTGCCATCGTAGGTTTAGCCAAAGGCATCAAAGCCGTCTTCCAATCGGTCATAATACCGAAGCACGTGAGCCCGGATAGATTAGCCGCAGCTACCGGCCTAAACATGATATCTAATGGTATCCTATCTTTGATTTTAGGACCTTTAATCGGTAAACAAAAACAAAATAAATTCCGCAAGTCGAAGATAATAATTAATTATTTTTCAGGCTGGTCGCACGACATCAGCCAATCGTATGTGTACACTTTACACGTAGCCACTTTCCTTTCCTTATTCTGCGTTGCTTTATGGACCGTTGATTACTTACTATCACCAAAGAAGACTAGCCAAATCGAGGGACCATAAATTCTCAACCACTTATACACTTATTTTTGTTACTAAAATGTTTTAATATATATCTGTTTTTTACTTATATATAACTTAAACTTGTTGGTTTACTGTTGAAACTATACTTTCGATTATTTTCGTTTTATTATAACACATGTTTTTTTTTTCAGATACTAAAAAATGTTAGAAGAATATGTCTATTTTTAATATATAAACCAAAATATTTTAAATTTTCGACAGAAGGGCGACTCATTCGAATGGTTTGATATTGAAATAGTGGATCGAGTCACTGTCAATTCAGGTTGTCATTACGGACCAAATCCCAGACGAAGGATGTTAACAATAGCTACACATAAAATAGAATAATAGACACACAGCGTTACACGACAATCCGAATTAATTTGGTCTTATAAAAATCAATATTGAATTTTCACACGAATAGAATGTTAAACAAAATATACGAAAATAAGAACGAATGAAATCAAAACTTGAGGATAAGTAAATAATTCGATTCGGAAACTAGACTACAAAAAGTAGATTATCTAAATATTTAATTTGATGATAACAAAATGTAATTAAGACATTTAAGTAGCAATTTTAATCGTAAATTACATAGACAATAATTTCTCAAACAATTAATAATCAGGATAAATACGCTCAGGTTCAAAAATATAAAACGCATTTAAAAAAATGGAAGATATTCACTGAAACGTTCTGATTTTTTTATCGTCGGTGATGTAACTGTAATTGGGTATTGCAATTAAATTGTAGATTATTGAGCTGCCTTGATGTTACTTATGTTCTGATAAATAAAATATTCGACTGTATATTTTGCAATACACTCTGTACCATTGTGCGGATAAAAGTGCGAGAGTATGTACCAAAACTAATCCTGATCACGATGGAGCAACAAGATCAGCTTAAATTACACGCACCCAAGGCCTGATCCTAATCAAGCTGTAAACTTTTATGGCAACACAATTGAAGTAAAAATACAAACATTGTATAGAATTTTGATAGGTGAAGTGGTTAAGCGAAACAATTGGGCGATCGACCACGCATAGTTTTCACGTCGCCGTTTGGACTTCAGATTTCGTTTTTATATTGTAATTTGTGCGCTGATAATGATTCTGACTGCTTAGTTATTTATCTTTAGTCAACTTTGCAGATAGCAGTGAGTCAATTGTACTAGAACTGTTTCAACCATATAGGTTGTCACACGCTTCTCTTAGTTCTTTTGTTAAAAAGTGCACTTGGATCTATCCACAAACCTAATTAAGGTAAGTATTTAAAAAATCTTATAATTCAATTAATTCTTCCTTAATTCTCAATTATATTTATAAAAGGACATAATATGTAGGCCTTTGCAGCATTTTACTTGCATTTATATTTCTTCTTTTTTATTGCATTGAGTTTATTTATTTGTATTTGTTTTTGCAATATTATTATTTAAAAATAATAATTCATGTTAATAATAATTGTAGAGTTTCTAAAGTAAAAATGACTTTACGATCTCATCCTTACACCTCATAGAATTTGCATTTCACCTCAGGCTTTAAACTCAAAACTCATTTAAACTTTTTTTCCTAAGTGGTAAATGATCGAGAAGCAAATGTATCTGAAATTCGATTAGTTGTTGAGTTGTTAAATAAAAAAATACAATTAGTCGTTGTGCTACTATCAATTTCAAAAGTTAGACAAAGTTTGTACGATAATAGAGCAACTAGTTTCCCAAATGTAATACGAGTTGGAGCATCATCGAAGCATTTTCCGCGCCGCGTAAATCAATACAAAACTGAGATTGAATTTACAATCTAAATGTAATTAAATAAAATTGTATTCCATATAAGATTTGCAATTGAATGCGTGTGTGTTTACACAATATATTAAATTAATACATTGTTATCTAAATGTGTCTCAGTCTAAATTGAGGAATTAATCTATGATATGCGTGTGTTGTATTTTTATTGTTTTATATTTAATTTGTAATATACATTCAATGCATTTCTTTTAGATATCATCATCATGGAAATTTATTGTTGTTCGTTTGCTATTTTTTACTTAATTATGCAGTCAATTATGATTGTCTTTTCTGGACAATCAGGTGGTTTCAATCACGCGGTGAAACTATGATTTACAACCTTCGAAAATATATTTTTATTGTGTTTTCGCTCGGAAACCGCACGGGATGAAACAACAAACGCAATCGAACGCTTTTGAAGTGTGGTTCATCATTAGAGATATCTGTTCTAGAAATGGTGAAGATGGAAGATGGGACCACTGTGGGTGATCGGAAGAGACGTGTTAGGGTCGGAGATCCTGATTTCACACCGCCCGACGGAGGATGGGGTTGGCTCATCGTGTTGGCCTGCGGCTTCAGTAACGTAAACTATACATAAATCAAATTAACAAGCAATCAGTTGTGTGTTTTAGCAATTTGGACCTAAACTAATCGATTCTATTAATTTATATGTTTTTTAATATTACCACCTTTTCTAAAATCAAAGTGAAGTTCTATAACACTAAATTAAATATAAATTACATCAATTAAATATAATTTAATGACTAGTTAAATATATTATATTTAATATTCGGAAATAATTGAACTTGAATTTCGATTTTTAACTACACACAAATCACTGATTCAATCTTTTATTATATATTTAATGTGGTATTTAGTATTAACTACGATTTGTTGAATCCTGTTCTTGCAGTTTTATTTAATAATAACTAGCAATATATCAATTATTGTCATAGCTTCAAAAAAAAAGAAATCATGTCTCAACAACAACTTATAAAACAATTAACATTCCTTGTCCGTATAGGCGAATATGTACTTACAGTTGTATAACTCATTCTACGGCCATGTGTGAATCATACTTGTCTTGAAAAAAAACTATGATCATTACTAAAAATGTATTTATTATAACAATAACATTGTTTATAACTGTTATAAATTTATTTTTAAAAAACTGCAATGACAATTTTTATTTATTTTTTCTTAAATAAATGTTTACATATAAATTATTATTTGCATATTTCAAATTTGATTCAACTATTAAAACTACCTCAATATGGTGGAATTCCATAAGTAAAATATTGATACTTCTTACTTAATTTTGAAAGATTAAAAAAAAACAGATTAGCCTATTTATTTTATTTTTTGTTTCAGTTGAGTACGTTTCCCATGTTCCAGCAGTTCGGTCTGCTCTTCCGTGAAAAGTTCGAGCAACTGGGCATCAGCAATGCGGAAACTACAACAGTTATCAATATGAACTCGGCTTTCAATGCGTGCGTGGGTGCGTTTATTCAAATTAAGAACATTAAAGTTCTACTATTATCTGTTAATTTCTATGAATAGGTCTCCTCAATGGTCCCCTCTTTCGCTACTTTTCTTATAGACAAGTGGCGTTCTTCGGTGCTACTTTGGTGTCTGTCAGTTTGTACTTTACAACTTACTGCCAATCCTTCTGGGGCTATTTAATAGTCTATTCAATGTTCTATGGTATGCCATGCATGTTTTCCAATCTGCAACTGATTTAAATAAAACTCATTTTAAGGTAGCGGAATCGGAATAACCCAATCCGCAAATGCGCTCGCTCTGAATACATATTTCAAGGATCGCAGGAGACTCGCCACGGGATTTTCCTGGAGCACCACGGCGATGGGACCCATAGTATGGCCCTACATCATCACGGCCTTAATGTCCATCTACGCAATGGAAGGAACGCTGATGATATTTGCTGCATTCGCAGGACACGCCATAGTTTGTTCGCTGCTCTTGCAGCCCGTACATTGGCACACTAAGTTCAGAGATGTCGAGGTTGAAATGCGAAGATTGTACGTTCGTTTCATTAATTGTGAATGTATTCTAGGAAGTGGCCAAACCTTTGATACAAGAAACCAAGAGCAACGAGAAAACGGGAAGCCTTTTCTCCAGTCAATATTTATTTAACGAGGATGACGCAATAAGCACCGGTTACGAGATCATAGATCCTGGTACTCCGAGGATGGTGGGTGCAAATGATGGCTATTACTCGAGGTCTTTGATGGGTTCTCGGATTTCCCTGTCTCGATCCCGCCTACCTTCCGGTCAGAACTCCTTCGCCAACTCGAAGAGGCCCTCCTACAACAACTTGACCGAGATTAGAGGAGACAAAAAGAGAAAGAACTTTGATAAACCGGTGATCCAAGAGGAAGGCGAAGACGATGTCGTTTATCCCAATGAAAAAGACGTTCTGAAAACGGCGGCCAAGATGCTGGAAGAGTATAAGGAGGAGACCGAGGAGAAGCAGCTGAGCTTTCTGCAGAAAGTGTGCGCCTTCTTCGATTTCGACTTATTAAAAGATCCGATCTATTTGAATCTTATGCTCGGCATAACGATAGCGAATTTCGCCGAACTGAACTTCTCTATTCTAACACCGTACGTCCTCAAGGAATTCAATTTTGAAAAGTATCAAATAGCCACTTTCATGTCATTACTCGGAGCGACGGATATCTGCGTCCGCTTCTTCGTGCCTTTCATTGCAGGAAAAATCGGATGGGATAATAAAACGTTCTTCCTGTTCGGTGTCCTGAGCATGGCCTTCGGCAGAATAAGTAAATTAATTTTCACATTGCAATTTTCTCATTTTAACAGCTATCCTGCTTTTCAGTATTGGTGCATACACAAACCTATGCAGTCTCTTTGGGCGTCGCGATTATTATTGGATTCGGAAAAGGGCTTAGGACAATTTTCATGGCATTAGTGATACCCTCTTACGTGCCTTTAGAGAGATTGCCAGCAGCTTCGGGTTTGCAATTAGCAACGAGCGGTATTTTATTCCTACTAATGGGCCCAGTCGTCGGTACGTTGTACCAAATACATCAATTAATTGGAAATAATTACTCACCGTTCTCTTTCAGGGTGGATTCGGGACTTAGTTAATAATTATGTCATAACTTTGCATATTTTGAATATTATGACTTACGCGACGACTGTAGCCTGGACCCTAGAGAAATTCATAAATACCAGAAAAGCAATGAGGAAATGAAACTTACGTCAAGTTCTCTCCCACTCTCTAGTCATACACACACGGAAGCAGCAGAAGATAAAAATAGTACAGGAATCCCGAGGAAAGGATATGTAATATAATGTGTTTGTTGTTTCTTCGGGCAAAAAAGGCTTTATAGAATGGATTGTACTGTCCTTGCTTATGAATTTTATTTTAACGAGGATATAAACTTAATGAACGATATAATAAATTAAATCCATGGGATAGTAGCTACGTCTCTTTTCCCAGTAATTTGTTTGTTTCTGCCTTTTTCGTGCGATAAACAGTATCAATCGCAATTGCAACAACATAAATGAAAGAATAATGTATATTCAACCTGTAAAAAAAAGAAATAAACGTTCATGAAATGAGTTGCGATTAATTTGTTGTTAAAAATAAACCTTGCTTGCAAGAATGCAATCAAAATATATAGTAAAGTATTCAGTTTTTAAACTACACGAAGGAAATATACAATTGTATATTACAAAACATATAATATCAAAATTGAAAACAAATACGATGATCAAATTATGAAAATTAGTTACATATGAAAAGCCTGAACAATTAACTTCAGTTAGAGTGAGCATTTATTATTATGATCTTTTTTCAACTTTAACGGAAAATTACAACAAAAAAGTCTTATTTAAAAACTGTAATAGTCATTTTTTAAGCTAAGTCTAAGGTGTAAGATAGGGTTTCCCAAACATTTTCAAGGAACAAAATTGCCTGGATTAATGTGTTGAATATGTAATAATCAATAATATTCAATAAAATTTAAAACACATTTGACATTTATTTTTTAATATATTTTAATTTAGTTTATTATTAGAAAATTATATTGATTTCATTTATTTGTTGTTTTTTTTTAATATTATATTATTCTTTTAGAATATATATTTCTTTATTTTCAATATTTTTTATTGTGACCAACAAATGATGCCTATTATTAATAATAATAATATTTCTTGAAACAACAATAACACGACAAAATACAAACTAAAAATAATGGATGCAAAATAATGAATTAGATACAGCATTCATAATTTATTTAGTAATTACATCAATGCATATTTTTGGGAAACATCTATTGGCTAGAAACATAGTTTGGAAAACATTGGTATAGGTAATAGTAATGTGTTTTGAGAGCGCATAAGAATTATTTACCCTCTTCGATTTATTGAAGGGAGGCGCAAATTAGATTATAGACGAAACCACAAGATTTCCTTTATGCGTTTTGTTTAGAGTTCGATAAGTTATCAATCGATACGATATAAGTATATAAGAAAACTTTCCAATCGATTTTGTTTTTTAGATAAACGCAAATTCCACTCTCTTGAAATTTGCATTTTAGTTAATTTCTCATTTTACATTCTTACGTAGTTCCTTGTCTTTTTATAATGGAATATGTCTCTGAAATTAGCAAATATTGAGAATATTTAGAGAAATAGTAATTCCAATCGAAAATAATACTTCACGCATACAAATTTACATATAGCGTATCTTACCTGAGATAATATTATAAATAACCCATTGTATATACAAAATTATTAAATTATTGAAACAATTTAATTTATAAATATTCACTAAAATACATTAAAATTAAATTTCTATTTTTCAAATTGAATATTTAAATGGAACGGTGCTCTTCCTGAACAAGAGATTAATTATTAACAAAATAAATAATCGGAAGTACATTAATCCATATGAAAATGTGTTTTTGAAATTATTTTACAATATGAATATTTTATTCGGTTGGAATAATCTGAAACATTGTTGATTTGTCATCGTGCATCTCGCGAGCTATTTAATAATATGCGTATGCAAATCGAGGACATAGTACATACGTACGATTTAAATGAATAAATTAACATGCATGTAGATTTCGATCAATTAATTCACTTTCACAGATGGCTGAATGAGTTTTTTTACGTCCACTGACATCTTTCAAATAATCTATTGACAATTAATACAATTATGAATAGTCAATAGTATTTGCATGTGTTGATAATTTTGTTGGCTGTTCATCGATCAAAATATTATTCTGTAATGAATTAACGCATATTGAAACTAAATTCCAAGTACAAGCATTTGATTGTGAAAAGAGGTTTACGTATCGTGCACATTGCATGAAGCGAAAACAAAAGTTGGTGATTCATCTTGTAAACAGGACCGTCACTAGGACCGGTCAATCAGATGAATACGAATAATTTCATTGGTTTTGTGTAAATTATACATTAATTAGTTACGATTTCTACAAATTTATAATTTTATATTATTTTATACACATTTTATCTCAAAATTGCAAAAATATTATGACTAATAAAATATATATATAAAATAAAAATGAAAGAATAGAAGGGAAGACCATCTAACGTTACTTTCTATAGAAAATAAATTAAATGATTTAAATATAACAGAATATGTCAGAACAGAACTCAGAAAAGCGTGTCTCGGCAATAAAAATAAAACCAACCTTCCTCATGCTCCAAAACTTTTGATCTTTTATAAATTGTTCGAATTAACTCCCATTTCAAGACAATCACTCAAAGAGTTAGTATAATTTAACTATACAAAGTCTCATAACTCAACATATTACATAGCGATAATGATACAAGCATTACAGTTTTCATCACTAATATTAAATAAAACGCTGTTGTAACAAAAAATAACGAGCAATGGTAGATTAAGAATTAGTAATATTCGGAATATTCCCAATAGCAATGTTATGTTTGCTTTTGCAGATTTTGTGCAAAACAAAATCGGAGATATCGAAGTTATCGTTTAAATTAAAATTAATAAGAACATTTATGAAGAGCGTAACATACATGTTGTAAAAGCAATTAAGTTTCTTTCACAGTACGTAAATATTTGTCAGTTAATTCAAGAATGGTTTATTTATAGCATTTTTGAAAATCTAAAAAATGTATTGAACCAATCTTCACGTAAATCAAGGGAATCGACGGAATAAAGGTATCTTATGATGGAGAATACGCACAGAGAAACATTTCAATTATTTTTGTATGTGTCTTTTTGCAACATTATTAACATCGATTCGGACATTCACCAAATCACCACGTCGTTTCAAACACTTGTTTGGAACCATTGCCCATTGACAACTAATCCCTTAAATATTGTTTTTATTGGGAATCCATGACCTCAGTCCAGAAGCACCGAAAGATACCACAAAATCCTGTCTTGCATCTGATACTCGAAATAAGGACCCCAGAATGTAGACCAGCGACTCTAACCATACGGTTATATGTTGCCTAGCATATTTTATAATTTTGTGTTTTTGTACTTTCATTATTTTTTCTTTCTTCAATATTGTATAAGTTTTGGCATGATTGTTGTGTTCAACCATTATTATTTCATTATATATTTCGTCTTTAACAAGGTACTTTATTAGCACTTATTGAAGATATAAAAGTATGATGATGTTAAAAGATAATAGTACCATTTTTTGGACGTGTCAGGAAAGTACCTAAGTCAAAACATGGCATTTGATATGTGGGACACATTTATGACATTTAGGGCAGACAAATGCCTCTGAACCTCTGTGCTAATAAGGTCAAAACCAGGTGCCTTCCTAGATTTAAGACGTCTAATAATTTTATCCTCAAGATCTCTTGTCCAGAAGGGATCTATGGGTGATATCTAACTTGATGAAGCTTTTTTCTCATCCACATTTTTTCCAGAGGGAAATCCGAAAGACTTCTGAAAGATGCTGGGCAAACAACTCGCTGAACAAACTGAATCGCTTCTCATGCTTTTCTTCGATATTTCGCATTTAGGGCAGCTCTTTCAGTTATTTGATTGCTCTATTTAAATTTGTTTTTACCAATCTGTCTCCAGTGTGCTGTAAAATCTTTTTTAACTCGATTTTTATGTAATTGCCTTTTTTTATATGTGCAAGGCAATCATACAACAATTCAGTTATAGATGTGGCAGGTGTAACGCTTTATGTAGTACCTTAAATTGAGTTAATTAGGATTTCAACGGCGTCTTCCAGTTCACCATTTGATTTTATTATTATTATTTTACCTTTTTATCAAGGTATTCCCTGAAGTATTTTGTCAAATTGTTCAATGAGGTTGTATACTGCATTGCGTCTTTGTTTTCAATTTAACAATTACTGGAGTGTTTATAATATTAAAAAATATTTAAGATACAATCTATGAAAAATTTATGGATAAAATATTAAAAATAAAGATTTTATAATTCACTTTTTTACTTACCCCAATTCCATGTTAATGTCTAAAAACTTAATATGCTAAGTACGGAGCTGGTTATAAATAACTGGTTACTACGAATTCGCTCTTGGCTGCAATCTACATTATTGTTGCTGGGATTTCCAATCTTGCAATGAACGTTACATGCTATTATTGCATTAAAATCTTGAAAGGACCCTTAAAAAATACAATAGATTTTAACGAATACGGAGAAACCAACGTCTGTTGGTATTTCCATTTTTGCATTAATGACATATGACATCAGTTTGCATTGTGCGGGTTCTATTAGTCCGGATTCACTATAATTAACATTTCAAATAAACTAAATAGAGAAAAATGAAAAATAATGTACGGAATGAGCTATGGCAACAGTTGATTTTTATTTATTTAATTGTTATTATTGTATGAATATCTTAATTGATGTGTTTGTGACTTACAATAAATATATTTATTATTGGAAAATAAATTGGCGTACAAAATTATTAATTAAATGATATTTTTTGTTTTTCTTTAGTGTATAAAAGTCATTACCCGTGAGGTAAATGTATTGATTAGTCCGGTTTCGAACGAACTTATAAACTTTACAAGATTATAATTTACTAAAAATTAATTTATTACTAAACACTAAAATTATAAATAAAAATCAGCTAATAAAATGGAAAGCTTATAATAATCGACGACACAATTACAGTTCGAACGTTGCCCCATATCCAGTCTCGATTTCATTACGATTCACATCGAAGGTCGTAATGTTTACATCGAAAATAAACGCAAGTTTGTTATTCGCATCTTCAATTTGTCATTTCTATTACATTATTGAAAGAATGAATGTAAAATAAATAATACTTGGCAGCATTCTTACTATGAATTTAATAAACCGGATTTCAATCAATGGAATCGAACATTTTACGGGAAGAACAAAAACACGTTGACTACAATATATTTATTTTTATAAATAGAAGCTCGATGACCCAAAGAAAAATGTTAAAGAGTCAATAACATCATTGAAATATTTATTTTTTTGTTGGATATTTATTGTAACATACGAAATAATGAAACTATTGAATGAAATGTAATTGTTTATAAAAATATCATAATTGAGGGTGTATTGTGTTTAACTATTATTAACTATTAACAAACTATAAATATACTTTTTGGACATAGTATATATTAGCAAGCTTTCATGTTACCAATCTTATGCAAGCGCAATATTTGATTCCTTATACGGCCTTTCGCTTTGCGGCCAAGTTTTCTGGAACGTATTTAGGCCGTAAAGCGAGGTATGGGTTTATAGTCTTAGTAAGGCAGCCGAAGTCACAGATAGTCTAAGTAAGGGAGCCAACGACAAACATAGTATTAGTAGTGGAGCTAAAATAGTAATACTAAGTGAGCCAACATTGAACATTATCTTAGTAAGGGAGACAACAAGAAACATAGTCTTAGTAGGAGAACCCACAACGAACAGAGTCTTAATTATGAGACTCAACGAACTATTGTACATAGTTTTGAGATTGCAAATAATTAATAAAGATGTTATAAAAACAATTGGTTAACTTTACTCCTAACAACACTGGTTAAAATATTGTGGGTTACTAAATTTTAGACATTTTCGCTGAAAGTTATTGATCAATAACTGTTACAATAAGTAAAATTAAATATTAATAAAATATTATTTACATACTTGCGGTTAATGAACTAAAACAGGAAGTCATTAGAGAAGACGTTGTAAATAACTTATCTATGTAAATATGCTTTGAATTTTACTGTTGAATATTTCTATAGAAATATTTGTAAGGTATATTGTATTGAAATATATACAAAATACGAACTTCTAAAGAGCGATTTCACTACTATATTGAATTTATGTTAAACTGAATGTAGAAAGTGAAATGCTTGGTTTTGGAAATTATATTTTAATTTGTGATCCAGATACAGCACTTCACTGAGCGTGAATCAATGCCGAGTTCGAAAAGGCAATGTCATCACCGTGTGGCGTGCATTACGAGCGTAATCGAAAGTTGCTGGAATCATGATTATTAGATCAATCATAAACAACGAGTAAAAAAATGTTATTTAATGATTTTTATATTTTAATTATTTTCGTTGAAAGTTTGCTGTAATTAGTTTAGGTTTCGTTTGGTGGGAATACAGGTGGAATAACATTAGTCGGACTGTAGTTCAAAGCAATGGATTGTGGTATAAAATTAAATCAAAATATTACGATAGGTTTGCGTTAGTATTTGTGTAGAGTTGAAGTTTCTGTTGAAGGTGCGCTGTCGGTTGTTCTGCAATTATTGAGAACACCGTGATGAGAATCTATATAGATTTCTTATCAATTGGTAAATAATGTGTAAATACGGAGTCAGTATAGAAAATCGAATGGAGGGGAAATAAATAGTAGTAAGAGCCAAGAGTGTTTCGAGCGCGGACCACAGTTCGAGTCCAGTTGACTACGGCGCTCGGAAAGTTTATTTTCGTTCGCAGAAACACACAAACACAACACACATCAGATCCAAGTATCATTTATGATCTTGAAGGATTCAAAGAAGTCGCCAAGGAGAAGAGTTATTTATTTTCGTGATCTGTTTAATTTGTGTGCGAGGTGCGGGTCGCTTAAGTACAACGTTCAATTGCGCCACTTAAGATTTATTAAAACGCATGCATCGCCCGTAATTCGTGCTGATACTCGCTGGCGCGCGCTTCAATTCATCCGATAAGAGTGTGATGGTCATCTTTTCCAATTTTTAGTATAACCGAAATCGAATAGAGCAGTGTAATGATAGCGTTCCGCAACTGACGATCTCGTTCCTTCAGTTTCCATACTAGTATATTTGCTTAGATATAGTGAACCAAGATATGAGTCCGACGAAGAAGACGGTGCCACCCGACGGGGGTTGGGGATGGGTCATCGTGCTAGCTTATGCCTTAAACCACGTGAGTCTCCTTCAAGCTCCCTTTATTTTATTTTTAGCTAACTTATTTTAAAAACGCTTTGACATTGTTCTTCTTTTCTCAAAGTCCCCAATTATATTTCCTCTAAATCAACGCCAATCTCGCGTTATTCCAATTACTACACCTATTTCTTCCTACAACGTGGAAAATGTGAATGAAAACCGCTTCTGAGAACGTAACGGCCGCGATGGTCAAACTTGAGGTCAAGAGCACAGAAGTGCGAGTGAAACGAGGATAATCGTACAAATAATCTTGAACTTTAATCCACCGATTTATATATTTTTTTTCCAAAACGAGTTTCTTTTTGTGTGTGTACAACAATTCGAAATATCTCGATTACGCAATATCATGGATCTACATAATTGTAAACGTAGGAATAGAAAGTGGTCTTCATCAAATATTGAAAATACTGCAAATCAACCGGTTTCAGTGTGGTAAATACCCAACGTAATGAGCGATATCCGATATCCAATGGGAAACACAAACTATATTTTTTTTCGGAATTTCTATACTCTTAAGTAGAATTTATTAGCGTTAACGAGAAATGTGTGTCATGTGCTTTGAGCAATTAATTTAGTGGCAGCCGGTCAATTAAAAAAAGAACAGAAATACACTTATTTTGCAATTTAATTGCTTACTAAGGACGTTTGTTGCAACGGTTTTTTGTTTGACGTAGACACAGTTTAGGAAGTGTCAAAATATGAAACTCATTTCGATTTTCTCAATATTAATTGAGATAATAATTGTTGTTTCTATGCTAATTTATTAGAAGGACAGCAAACGGCCATGATAGTTGGACTTTGCTAAAATCCGAAGTCTCCTATCTAAAATGTAAATAAAAAATAATAATTTATAAGACAATGATTAAATTTTAAAAATTTTCTATCAAGATATTTAACTCACTAAAGTTATTGATGTTTTTTAATACCAATTCAAGGTAAATATTTATTCTTGAGATTATTTTCTTGAAAGTTTAATTAATTAATTATGTTTACTACTGTCAATTTTATATTTTGATAAATAAAATATGTCCAAAATTCATAGTGAAAATAGCAGAAATAATATTTTTAATATAATATAATTAACGTAAGTGTTTTAGTTATATAGAAATAAAACATCTATAACAAGTCTTGGAATGTAATATCAAAAGGAAAAACTGTAATAATCAAGAATGAAAGAAAAAGAACATATGATTATGTTACCAATTTGAGAACAAAATGTAAGATAATTACGGAACATTATAGAGGATATAAAAAAGAGTAATGATGCAGAGAATACGTGGAAGAACTTGTTTACTAATATCGGTAGCTTTGTGTTCCAGTTATATAACATAATCAAAAAACAAATATTAACTGATCGTATTCAATAAAATACGATAAAATTAAATTGCATAACATATAATAATAGATACGGTCTTCTCAGTATAAAAATTCTACATCTCACTTAGATAATATCAGCTACGAATTCGTTAAGATTTATACATATTTCAATCGTACAGTGGAAATTAGATGTAAAATCATAAAACAGAAGTTGCACATAATTTATTTCACAACGATATAAAAAATATTTATTACTTGAAAGAAATGTGCACAGTCGATAAAGTCATTCAAAAATAAACATTGCCACAAGTATTGGCATAATCTGTTTTCGAAATTGCGAGTAATTAATAAGTTTATTTTCACAAGAATCGAAAAAAACATGTGTGTTATACATCTACATGTGTTGTATGTTACCATATATTTTGTGTTCTCTTCTGTATGTTAATTTCATGCTACACGCACCGAGTTAAAAACGAAACACGAAATTATTCTTTTTATATTGTGAATTCGAATGAAAAGAAAAGCGAGAAGGATATGATCATAATTCAAGGACATTTGCGCGAGCAGCAATTATGTTAATTAATTTAATTGACAATCTTGGGAAACGTTCGAGAAAGCCGAATTATTAAAAATTCATAGTGGAATTGCACTAGCAACAATGAATGTCGATATAGTTATAAATGCAAAAAAAAAAATTGTAATGAGACCTTTCCAATAACTTGATGCATGCTCCTTGCCCGATTCTGAATTATTCCAAAATCATTTGCTTTAATTAATTTATCACTATCTCGTTTTTTTTAAATTTGTATGCATAAAATTGGTACGAAAACTGTTGACTTTGTCCTCGTTTTAAGTGTGTCAAGAATAGTCAAATAATTTATCATTCCTTTTATTTTATACTAACAATTGTATTATATTTCGTAAAAAAATGCATTGTTAAGTAATTGAAGTTATTTCAACTTTATTTTGTTTGCAAGTTGCCTTCGTAAACAAGTCTAGTATAAAATTATGTTCTTGTAATTAAAATTGAAGATGTGAATGTATTAAATAGTGATGTTTTTCTTTCTCTCTTTACAGTTAATTATGATTCCGATCATGCAAAATTTTGGGTTGATCTTCAAAGACACGTTCACCGCCATGAACTTCTCAGCAACAGATGGATCGATCATCATAAATATGAACGCAGCAGTCTCAATGTTCACAGGACTAATTAATGGACCTATGCTAAAGTATTTTGGCTACAGGAAGGTCTCATTCGCTGGAGCATTATTCACTACAATCGGTGTAATACTCACTTCGTACGCCAGATCCTTCACTGCATTCTTATTCACGTACGGATTCATTACCTGTAAGTATTTCTCAAACGACAAATTTAATAAAGAAAGTAATCTATAATTAATAATATGGGATTGAACTCGAAGCAATTAGAATATAAAATATATTCGAATTAGGTTGATTACATAATAAGGCCATTAATTTATTTAATTCGTTTTCAAGTCTTGAGCTCGATGACTACAGTAAATAAAAGAAGGTTAAATACAAAACGTTTCTGTTCAAGTGTATATACATGATATATACGAGTTTGAAATGCAAATTAATTTGTAATTAATAAAAACCAGCGCATTTGAATACATTATCAAAGGAGCTCAATATTTACGATCACATTGTAACCTTGTCACATGGTAAAAAATGCAAATGCGCTGCATACGCCCCGCAAATACCAATTACAGGTCGTACCGAAAACTTACATAACAATCGCTTAAACATTCGTAGTGTTCATGCACGTTTAAGAGAACGAAGGTGCTGAAGAATGGAGAAAATGGTAATAATTGAAAACTGAAATGTTAGTTTACGCAATTAACAAAGCGGGATTTGTATGGTAAATGATTATTTCGTTTTCGTTGAGATGATTTCGTTCAAGAGATGCGCGTTTGTCGCTCGGCACAGGAAGTAATGTAATCTAATAACTCTATCATTATATAAAAACGCATGGAGCTACGATGTAACTTGTTATTTAAGCGATTTTAATAAATATTTAATATATATTTACATCTAACTTCCAAGCAAACAAAAAGTTGGATATAATTTTACAATTAAATGAAACAATGGCTTTGGAAACAAAGATCACTGTTGTCTATTGTTATTCATGAAACCAATATTATCCGGTGATATGATTCCATTAATGATGCCAGAGTCAGGCGTCCGCACAATAAAGTCCATTAGTTACAGATAATCAATTAATCAAAAATGTGTCTTGAGTAAATCTTTAAGTAAAGTATATGTCTTTACTTTACTTAAAAAATTATTTAACCCGTTCGAATCTTCTTCTAAGTAATTAAATAACCACAGGTTTTCTCAACTATTCTTGCGGTTAACCGCAATAAACGAATTCAATAAACAATGATTGTTATTTTACCACCAACAAATGGTATGCAACATTTTGTGCTTTACCATTAACTTGTTTTTGCACTCCACATTGATTACAAGTACATATGTATGATGTAAGCCATGTGTGACTGCGTGATAAGCAGGCAATATAACATTTTATCAGAAAATTACAATAATTGTATTTTCTCCATCATTTATTTACATTTTTCTAAAAAATACGCGCGAATATTGATACATTAAACTACATTAGATATATATATAATAAATTCCTTAATAGTCATACAAATGCAAACAAAATATTGAACGAAATCAATACTTTGGATCACGCATTACTTGTTATCTGAGATGATATGATGATAAGTTCGCAAGGTGATTCATTAATTTTTAATCTCCGGTAATAATATAATGATTATGGTATATTTTCAGAGGAAAAGAAACATTAAAAAAATCGTCGTGATAATTGCCGATATGTTTAGTAATGTACAAATGAGTCGAACGATTGTTACGCAACTATTTTTGTATACTTGATGTTTCAAGGCTTTCCTATGAAAATGTACTTAATGGGTTTATTTTGTTCGTAGTGAATCGAATATAGAAATGCGAAATGT
>JAFMTC010001620.1:13269-24622 GCA_018845635.1 Nicrophorus orbicollis | reverse complement strand
GGGAACAATAAAAGTGGAGAGAAATAGTATGCAACAAGGGTGTACGTAAAGTTGATCACCAATACAAACTTTTACAAAGAGTAAATAAAACTTTGTTTACTTTTTGTAGTTAAATAAATCTTTCGAAATTTAATTTGACTTGCTTTATACTTATACAAGTTTTCCTAAATTATATAAAAAACTTAAATTGATATTAAACTAAAATATTTCAACAATTCCAAAGAGTAATAACAAGAGTAAACGACAGTATTTGTTATTAGGATTTGTTTGGAATATATGTATGTATTTATAAATTGGAAAGCTCTTTGAGGTAGATCAGAAAGAAAAGCAGATCTTTTGAAGGAAAAATACGGTTGGAACTGTACAAAATATACGGTTTTAAAATTAATGGTTTCCTTATTCGGGAGGAAGCGGCGACTACGAAGATGATGATGATGATTAAGGGTTCGGATGCACGGTGATTTAATGAGTCCCGAAAATAGTCCCGACATGATGTATACGTTTTTAATTTAGTATCGGCCCTCCGCTCCACCCTCCAGCCGACAACTGCTAATTTTGCGTGCGACATCTTCAACGGCGGAGGAGAGAGAAGAAACACGCGCCAGCCGTCGCGAACGTCGCCAGCCACAACAAAAAGTCTTGTTCCGCTGTTTGCTTGGTGCCACTTCACGGCCTGTCAACGAGGAATAATTTCCCGGCTACCGAGAAACCATTACACATACGCACACGTGAACAGAGAGGAAGAAACCTTTAGGTCTTTGGTCGTTCGGAACAAAACCAGGTCGATTTACATACGTACGGAGACCGGTGCCGGTTGTTTCAATTGAGCCTCTCGTATTCCTCTACAACTACTGCACGTTGCACACATGCACATAATTTTCCTTACCTGCGATGGTGTTCAGGAACATTAAGTATTCAAAGTTAGAAATTTCCCTGCGCTGCCATTTCTGCGTCATGTTGGAGTTTCTCATCAGCTGCCTAGGAGACATCATGCTGGCTCGTCTGCAAAATAAACGGTGGAGATAAAGAATTTATTTATGAAACATGGCGCGGTTATTTATGTGGAAAATAAAAATCGAGGATGGGCGATGTGGGAGCAATACAAATCATTTTGTAATGCGAGAACGATAGTGTTTCGAAGGATGCGACCGGCCGTAGCAATATCTCTTGGGGAGCGAGAAGAAGTCGCCAACTTCTATATATCTGCCATAAAGACTTGCGAATGTAAATACTGTGGAAACATGCCACTAAAGATACGCCACTTTACTGGCCACTGCCATTCATAAATTGCCGCCGACGAAGACGACAACGACGGCAAAGGCGACAACAGGGTAAACTACCTAGGATGAGGATGGAAAAGAGGAGACGGTATCAGCCCTGGGGGCGAATCCGCCTTTATCCACCTTATTTCATGCACCTAACGAGTGCAATCTACCATTGATTTTCGATAACGTTCTGAACATTTAAACACACCATAAATTACGGACGGCCGCAACCTACACGTCCCGATACCAGGGGACGACCCAATATATATTGCACCACCCAGCTATTTTGTAAATTTATTTAACTACTTAGCAATATCGATCTAATAAATAAGTCCTTAAAGAACGATAAATCAATCCTCTACCCATTACCAATACATCCCATTCTTTTTAAATTATTCAAAATCTCCGAAATCTGATTGAAAAAAATCTAATACAGAGTTCACACATTGGAGTTGTGCATTGTCAACTCTATATGTCAACAGTGCTTAGTGACAAAACTTTAAACATTTCACGATTAGTGGTCAGGTGATACAAGTGAAGTCTTTACCCTAAATTTGAATAATTTTTTTAGTCCTTCATCAATACATTAATAAAACTTTGATGATTTTTACAACATATGCAATAAATTTGTATGCATCAAGGAAATATAATTCATTTATGTTCATATTATTCCCTAAAATAGTCGTAATAAATAATATTTGTATTATTTAATATGCGCAACACATTGCTTACCTACAAAAGACTTATTTCCTATTCTATAAATCTTAAAAATATGTGTTGTTAACATTGAGTATGCATAAATTGAAGTAATAATATATGATAAGCAATTATTTTATGGTTAATTGATTCTTAATTGAATGAAACATGACAATTGCTAGACTCTTGTACATTGAAACCTATAAACCCCATTTATTCAATTGAATAATTTCAAGTATCATATCGTCAATAGCCAACTAAATTAATTGTATTTAATATTGAATGAATAATGAATACGAAAACTATATTAGTAAATATTACAAATTTTCAAATATAAAAATCATTGAATGAATCGGATTAACAAAATAATTTAAAAAAAAACATATTTTATTCTTAATGCATTTGTGAATTACATTAATAACCACAATAACTACATTAAACATTATTTTAAAGCATTATTAAAAAAATAAGAGTTTAAAAAGAATAATTGCAGTTACGTAAAAGTAATTACTTTAGTGTAAAGCAATTAGAAATCTACTTGCATTGCAATTAACATCAACACCAACTCTATATTTTAATGAAACAAAAAAATAAAGAAAAAAAAATAGTTACGGTACTGACATTTATTGGAGTAACGTTTGCAAAAAAAGCACACTTAACATCTAATAACAGTCCAAATTACGGACACTCGTCACTGAATTACTGTTTTCCTGCATTAAATTATTCATTAATAAACTGTCTGCTAATTAAAATAAACATGCTTTATGCGCGCCGCTCGGTCCGCTGCGCAAACAAATTTACTATAATTGAAACTTTAGATTTTCCCGATAAACGTCGTTAATTATTCACGGACGAATCCCGAGCGAAAAGAAAATCTTGTATAAGTGGATGCCCTAATGGCAGGTCGTGGAAAGATGAATTAATCGCACTGAATTAATGAATATAACAATGGGATTTTCGCACAATGATACGCATAAAATACATTTATAAATACAAGAAATTTTCAGTTTTAAGTCAAAATATATTCATTATTAAAATATTTATAAATGCAAAAATAATCAGTTGCGAGTGAAAATACGAATCGAGTAGCAAATAGTTAGATTTGATATATTTATATTTATTTTACTTCACTTATTGAATTAATCGACTAAATTATTTTGCGTTTTTCTTTGTTTGTAAATTCATAAATGTTTAGGCATAAAATATAATTATTGCAAGTGTTGTATTTACTATTAGTTATATTTTTAATCAATATATGAATAAATATGTAAAACTTTATACTCTAACATTGATTGATTCCATTCAATTAAATTATAAGCCTATTTATATCCATTTACTTAATAATAATTCATTTATATTGAAATATGAACTAAAAAAATGATGCAATTAAACAAAAATTTTCCTCAAAAATCAAAATTTTCACGTTTTGCTCCTTTATAATTAAATAATTGTTACAATTCAAATTAAGTATGAATTAAAATTGTAACTGTAATATTAAAAAAAAGAGATGTTGCAACGAAATTTGGTACTGGTACAGAAAATAATTGATGTAGAAATTAATTGAAAATGTTGTTGTTTTATGTTTAATGTAGTCTGTATAAAAGAGTCAGAACAGAATATATTCATTTGGGATTAGAGAGGTTCAGGGGTTGGAAATTGGATAATAACTCACCTAGTCTGTGGGATGCCGTACTTTATGCCGACCCCAACTCGAGGGAGGGCTTTAATAACTTTCTTCACGGTGGCTTGATCAGGGAAAGCGAAGAGTATCGAAGCTGAAAATAACGGACGTGTAGCAAACGGATCCCTCTAGGATTCGATCGTAAAGACATGGGATACTTACTCCTGCTTGCGAGGAAGATCTCGATGGCCACATTCTGCAGGAGGTAACGACGAGAGAAGATAGCCCGGACTTCGGAGAAGTACCACTTGCCATGGAGATGATCGCAATACTTCAAAACCTGAAATTAAGAAAGATAAGAGGTGAAATAAACGAACGCAAGCAGTTTAAAATAACATCATCATCATCTTTGCTTTTGTCTTTTCGAAATATAAATTGCTCGAATATTGCTCTTTGTGAGTCCGAAGGTAAAGGACAATTTACCGAGCGAATTGCATCGGCCATTTCGGTAATTAGTCGCAGCTACCAAAGATTCCATCTTAATATAAACATCACGCGTACGGTCGGTGATGAATTGCGACGTGATGCAAGAGATGCAATTTCAAAAGGATTAACAAAAAGAAAGCAACAAGAAGAAGAAAATAAAAAGGAATGACAAGAAGAAGTGGTAGAAGGAAGATGAAGAAACGAAGCCAAAACATGCCGCTCGCACCGTGCGTACGTATTTATTTATAAAGAGCTCAGGAAATTGAATAAAAATACTTCGCGCCGCGTAAATCAAAACACGTGAGAGAGCGAAAATCGAGCGGCAGGAAAGGAAATCTCGAGGTTCGCTTTACAAGAAGAGAACGGACCATACTTTACGAGCCACCTTTTGGTCCTGGGTTACCTTCCTCCTCCTTGCGCTCGTGCTCTTCTTGCTCGCCGTTCTTCCTCTTTATTCTTCTGTTCGGTTTTCGCTTCTTTTCGTTTTGGCTTCACCTCTCCACCACCATCCCCGTCCGCTCGTCGTGTTTTTCGTTCCGAGTGTACGGTACAAGAATAAAACAATGGCTTCTAGAATATCATGTGTTATCTGAGCATTCCGATCTGGGAAGGTCCACATAAACTAAATGTCACCGTGACAGTCGAACCGGGGGTTATAAATTACCGAAGCTCTATCTCTTGAAAACCACGGCCATTACAAATATACAACTGACGAGGAGGAGATCGAGAGACGCTCGGAAAGAATGAAATATAAATTAATATGGAAACGGATAAAAAGAAAGGACGACGTCGACGACCACGAAACGCATATAATATATAAATATAAATAAATAAGGAAGAGCAGACAAGGCTGTATAATATAACGTAACAGGGGAGTGAAAGATGTTCCTCAACGTAAATATATAAATAAAATATATTTTGTTCCTTTTTTCAATACTCAGAAACGAGATTTGATATTTCGTATTTATCGTACATCAAATCCAATGTTAATTAATCATGCAATGAATTAATGATCACCATCCTATAAATTATGATATAACAACTTTCCTGTTATACAATACCGATAATAATTGAGATCATAACTCAAAAATGATTGAAAAAAAAAACGCATTTTTTTCATGCTATAATAAATAATGTATCTCAATAATCTTTCAATAATAATTCACTAATTATTAATTACCTAGAAACTTATTTAATTAAAGTAAAAAGTTTATATAAAAAATAAAAACAAACAAATGAAAGAACAATTGCATTAATTTGTTAGTCTTAATATATTTATTTAATTAATAAAGTTATTAACCAAAAAAATATATTTTAGTTAAATATGCTACTTTACAAAAGTTCAAATGTTTACTATTAATTAAATTCTAATTTCTGTAATAAACTTCCTAAAAATTAATAAATAGTAAAATATATAATTATATTACTAAGTTCTTTTTCAACATTTTTAATAAACAATAAAACTTATTAGAAAATTGAATATTAAAAAATTAAAATAAAAAAATTTCATTTATCGATTTTATTGTATTGTAACTGAAATCTCTCTAAAAAACAATCCAGTTTAATTAGTTAATTATTATAGTCTTTAGATAAAAATGATCTGCATTCAAAAACTTTTGAGTTATCAAATATAAATTAGAATAGTCACGTCTTTTTGCTAAAAAAGATACTATATTTTGTTGTTTCTATTAAGTTTTAATAAGATAAATTGAAATTCAAATAACATTTATCTTTTTGACAAAACATTTTGATCAGATATTCATTGTAATAATCATTTTATTAAAAAAAATGTTATAAATAAATTTTGTGATAATATTAATTTTAGACGAAAATAACGTGGACAGTAATTTCCCTTTCTATACATTATGTATATTATTAATATTTTTTTTCTCGTAGAGATTATTTCGATTAAAAATCTATTGTAAATGTTTTTTTCGTAAATGCTGTAAAAAACAATTCCGAATTGTACAATAGATTTTTTTATCATTATTACTAATTTTCGAATTAATTTAAAAAGTTAATAACAGTAGATATTTAAATTGGATAATGGTAGCAGTTACAATTTTTAATTTGTCTAAGCAAATGTGGTTTTACACATAATCTCATGATTTTACATTATATATATTTTTTGATATTAATTGCAACCATTTGTATTTATTGTGTCATTGGACGGAAAGACTTACGTCAATAGCCCTTTCGTCACATTTGTGACTCATAAAGTTTATTATTATTATAAATGGATAACATAAGATAAAACATAATGAAATTTAAAAATAAACAGTTTTATAAGACTATTTCTTAAATCTATCCGGCTTAAAAGAAATTTCACTTCATGATTAAGAAAAAAAAAAAGGAGTAAATATATAAAGTAAGGGCAGATACCTATGGTCAATACCCGTTTCTAATAGTTGATATTCATTTGTTTATTCATTATTTGTATGGATATGTTTTGTATTTTTATCTGTTTGTGGCTGTTACAATAAATATAATAATAATTATTATATAAAGTAACGTTAAATTTATGAATCGTGAAATTTTAGATCGATGCCTAGCAACTTGATTTCAACAAATCTTGAAATCTGTTGATGCATCTATCCTATCTTGGATGGATGTGAATCAGTCTACTTCAATTCCAATTGGATTAGAATTCTGATAAAATGTTGGACAATGATTTGCGCAGGGAATGGCGGCTTTTCGTCGTCGCATCTTCTATTGCGCGTAACGACGACCATTTGTTACACTTATTCTGGCAGAGTAATGCCAGGCAGTTGGAGAAGAAGGAAGAAGGTTAATAGACGGGGCTTTTGTAGTCGGGCGCAGACGCCGCGAATTTACCAATGTGGAGGTCGAGAGACCGATCGATGCCTGCGATTTTATATGATAGCGAAACGCGAACTCCTCCCACCAATTTCGCGCACGCCGCGGCCATCTTGACATCAAAAACACAACCACATCCTGCAATCCTGCATGTACACACATAACACACGTAATACACATAGACCGCATCGGATGGCTGACTTCGTAAAAGAATTAAATGCGATTTCTATTATTTACGATGCTCGGGGCAGCAGTACGAACGCAAAACCATTTAATTATGATACTGAGGACAATGGAAACATTGAACAGAAACGCATAGGGAACGGACCGACCTCAAGCAGTTATTAGTCTTAATCCTGACAACAAAGGCATTCTCATTCGCAATAAATTAGTTTTGTTTAATTCATAGTATTTCACCACAGAACAAAAGCTTTGATCTTTCTAATACCATATTTTTCTGTATATGTACACCTTTTTTTAGATCATGTTTATTCACAACTGAAAGTAACAAAGAAACAAAAGCTTTGATCTTTCAAATAACATATTCAATTTAAAAGACACACCTACATTTTGAAATCGAATTACTTGGCACAGTACCTCGCACAATGCGGCTTCCTTTTGTTTGGATTTGGGAACCGATTACCCTAACTATGCGAGTTTTTGCTGTAATAAGCTAACTTACATACTTTCTACATAAAACAAAAGTTTAAAACGTGTATTATATCTAAAACAATGTAACATAATTCAAATGAATATTATTTAACTAAATCAAATAAACAAATCAAAAGTTATAAACACATCAAAAATTATTTACTGTAAATTAAAATTTGATAACAGCTTTAAATTTTGGTTTTGTTATTAAGTATTTGATATTTAAGCATATTACTGTGAATTAGTAAGGAAAATTTACTACCTATTTTATCTTTCATAATATTACTATTACTTTCATTAATAAAACATCGATAAATCTATCGAAATATAAAATCAACGGTTTCGAAATGCAAATTATAGCCACTTAATGACTAAAATTGACCAGTAATTATATAAATAGCCATGATGGAAAATAACATAAAACGAAAATAAATTTAATTATATAGATGCAAACCTTTAGTTATTGCTGTAAAGTCATCATTTCGGGAAAAAAAATGTGACATGAAACGGGAATTTGAAAATGAAATTGTAAAACCAATCATTTTCACTGGCCTAGTGTTAAGAAAACACAAAAAATCAAGTAATATGAAACTTTGAAATTAACGGACAGCAATCTGTTAAATAGATTTTATGTAGTTGAAAACTGTAATTACAATAATTAAAACACGAAATTAAAGGATCATTCAATTACACTTGATATTTATATAAAAAAGTAACAGTAGCGTTATGAATTTCAAATAAAATTTACGATCTAAAAAAGGCTTCTGTATTAAATATAATTAGTTCAATGTAAATGAGTCTTGAGTACCCACATTTATAATAATTAAAATTATGAATATATAGCAGAATTTTATTTAAATTTGAGCGATGAAGTTCTCAAAAAGTTGTAAACGGAAGTGACAAAATAAACAAGTATTATTTTGAGAACATAACTTTCTTTATCAAAAAAAATTCTTTGAGACAGCTGCATAGTTCTTATACTTAAGTGAAACACAAATTAGGAAAACTGTGGAACTACAATTAGCCTATGTTAATATTCATCTGGTATAGTAAAGAGACGCATAAAATTATAATACGTTGATAATTTTATCAAATTAATTAATGAAGAAACAGGAAATTATGTTTTAGTTCTAATTAATATTGATTCTATAATTCTGGTTGAAGTGAAACTAAAACGCTTCTGGTAATAAAAACATGAAATTATTTATTACTCGTAATAATTTCAAGTAGCCTTGCCCTTGTGGATATTACTGTAATATTGTATGAAATTAATTAATATTTCAATACTTATTACGTAGATTCCACTATAACTTACGTATTATTCAACAAAACTATATGAATATTAGTTTCTTTTTAATTGCTTAAAAACACACGAAAGAATACACATTATGAAAGAATTGTTAAAAACTTAAAAATTGTTTTTCCGAATAAAAACTATTAGTCTACTGATTTAATAATAATTTTTGATTAAAACTGCATTCAATATTTTATTTTTTTATAATTCATATAAGAATTTAATGTTAAATCAAATTTATTAAGAAATTTATCGAAATGTTGAAACAAAAATTTGAATACTTCTTTTACGAAATAAAACGTGTTCAATGATCAGTTAGGACGGTAACACGATAAAAGTTGATGTAAACAAATCAATTAAATCTTACGAGTATTAAATCCAGGATATTTTGTAATAGCTGTACTTTTTATATATTTCTTGCATGTCTAATAAATATATTTTTTATGTATATATTTCATATAAGATATGTTATCGTATACACGTGTGTAGTTTATTTCATGAACATTCTTTGTTATCGAAAAATATATTTTTCAGTTCACTTACTTACCTAAACGAATGTAAGAATAGAAATATTTCACTTTTTTTTAAATAATTGTTGTTTCATCACTTGCTCTCACTTTGATATGTAAAATACTATTTGAAAATAAAAATCTGTTGAAAATATGCTTGGTCACAGCCAACGAAGATGATTGAAAGGTGATTTATGTAAAGAGATTTTGTGTCTCATTGTGTTGTGCTGTCCGCACTTAGCAACATCCTCACCGGGACACCGGCCCCCAGGTTTCTCTAATCTCATCTCGCGTCGACAACAATGAAAATGACAAGAGAGAGATACAACAACCCCATTAGTACACACTCTCATATTTCCGATTAAGGGTCTCTCTCCCCCTCGATATCCCGCAGGAATAACTAAGCTGACATTGCGCACATGCACTTCAATCACTCGTCGTCCCCCTAGCATCAAAACAACAGCGGGGATGAATCGAAAATTCGGACGAAAACAAAGTGAAACCAAAGTACTCGACTGCTACGATCTAATCGGACGTTTCGTATTTCAATCAATCAAACGAACAAACAAATGCGTACCAGTTACCAGTACACAAATTAGCGTGTTCAATTGCAGTATGTGTCTCTGTCCTTTCTTCTTTTTAAAATAGTGATAAAAATATTAATTTCCTATATTAATGGACATAGATTGGTCTTAATTAAAAAAAAGTAAAGAAAATATAACGAAAAAGGTAAATTAAAATAATCTACGTAAAGAATATACAATTATACTAAAATGTGTATATTTCTATTTTATTTCGCTTATTTTCTTGTCTTTTGTTAAATTAGAAGAATGCATAACCATTATATTATAAAAGACATTTTAAACAACTCTGAGTTTCTCTTGATTACAAACTATTCGCACCTAAGAAATTATTAAAAATTTTCAACTAATATTGAAGTAAAAGCAAATGAAACTTTATATTTTAATAATTTAAAAAAAACTTTTGCATAGTTGATTTTTGGTCCAAATGCAAAGATATTTATAATTTGTCCATTCAGACACTTAGCAAATCACCCATTTTTGTACACACTTATTTGCCATTGTCAACTAATCCTTAATGCCTGTTAGGTGTTGCATTTTTGATCGGAATCGGTGATCCGTAATCATACTCATGTTTCCCCGGTCTGTAGACAGATGACAGATGAAGCCATATGGCTATGAGCCGCCAAATAAATGTAGAAACATAATTTTACTAAAATATCACCTTCGTTGCATAAAATATAATTGTATTTCATTCATACATTTTCATAAATTTTAAGTTTTGTTATGAACGGATAAATATATAACAATACTCTTACATGCCTTGAAATGTATGTTTTAATAGATTACAATAAAATAATTTGTTAAAGAAAATGAAAATATAATTTTAGCTACAAAATATAATTTACAAACAAAATTATAGAATTCTGTAATGTGTTAATATTTCTACATCTCTCAAAATTTGATATTTTTAGTTTAAAATAAACCCATTTATTCTTTTTCATTTAACAATACTTTTACAGATAAGATTTTATTGTTTTGCAAACGAATGAAAATATAGTAATATTTTGTATATTTTTAAAAGACAATAAAATTTTCGATCACCTTTCAATTATTTTGCTTGGCTGTGACCAAGCATATTTTCTACAGATTTTTATTTTCAAATAGTATTTTTACATCAAAGTGAGAGCAAGTGATGAAACAACAATTATTGTTAAATATAATAATATTTTGTAATTTTTAAAAGACAATAAAATTTTCGTCGAAAATTGATGTAAATGAAACAACTGTGTTTGATAAGTTACTTGTCAAGTATTGGTTGAAGAGTATCCGGTTTGAGGATTTTGAAATGAATGGTGTCATTGTTTATTAACAATTGAAAAGGGAATAAAAGCGATTACGATGAATACTTTGGAACAAAGGAAAACAAGATGGCGTACATAACTAACTAAATTCTTTGTGGTTTCAGTGCGTAGCCCTGCGACCGGAAAATA
>JAFMTC010001615.1:0-21675 GCA_018845635.1 Nicrophorus orbicollis | reverse complement strand
ATGCATTTCAGGTGGGGGGTGCTGACCTGGTTACATATGGCCTGCATTGCACATGGTCCAGCCCGGCGTCGATCCATACTCAAATAAAACAAACTGACTGGTTAAAAATTAAATTCGCCTTTGCAGTCCTTTGTCCTAATTACACGCTTTTGAACGTTCTGTTTCGGACCGTTGAATCAAATATGTGACAGCCGCATGAAACTGACATGTAATTTTGTTTTTCATTTCAAATCATTTGGTGAAAAAAGCAACACGTATATTGTATTTATTATTAACAATAGTAAATATTCAATTAAATTATTTTTTTAAATCATAAAAACCTCGGTCGACAGCAGTTTGCACAAGTTGTGCTTAATGAATAAATAAAATAATTAAATGACTAGGCGGTGGAAATGCATTTTCCCTGAATTTGTTCTGATTTCAAAAGATATACTTATACAATATACAAATAAATCTCAGAAATAGCTCTTGATATCCAATATCAGTCTTTCCGTCTAAAACAATATAAAAATACAATAATTACAATTTTATTTCTGTATTCATATCGCCACAAACTTATATACATCCATACCTCACTGTTTTTTCCATGTCGATATATCTACATGTTGCCAATCTTGCGGAAGCGCAATAATTGATTCTTTATACGGCTTTTCGCTTTGCGGCCAAGTTTCGTGGAACGTATCTAGGCCGTGAACCGAGGTATGGGTGTATTATTTTCTTATATTATGGGTTAACGTGATTTGCATTTTTTTTTTGAATTATTACTATTCCACTAAAGATAACCCTCTTATTATACGGTAAAAAGGTTCCCCATATTGAAATCATTCCAAATATGGATCAGGTCGAGGTACGAAGACTAAACTAGGGATGGCCAACCATTTAACTAACCATCCATTTTTTTCTTACCGATTTCTTCCATCTACCATTATTCTTTCACTTGAAACTTCAACATCTATCATCATGTAAACCTACATTGGTAAATGTCCACACTGACATAAGCCTATGTAAAAAGGGGTTTGGTTCAATTATGTACATATTTAATAGCTAAACTATTTTTATTCGTGAAAGGACTACGTAAGAAAAGTTACAATAGAATACGTAAATCTATTCTGAATAGTATATACCAGGTGGTCAACTTTTATGGATTTAAAGATCTACTTTTTATCTTAAAAATGTGTCGCCATCATTATTGTCTAAAACTAATCGTTTCTAAGTTTAGATATCACAAGCAATCTTTCAAAATCTATAGAGATCAAGATCCGTTGAAATTAGATTCTATCTCATATCTCCTATCTTATTAGTTTAATATTAATTATTATTATTTTTAAGTCTATTAAATATTGTATATAACAATATATAATTATAAAAGTTAATTTTTCTGATAACACTATTTAGATAATATACTTCAAAGTAAACTAAAAGTAAATTATTAAGTATTTAATGATTGAGTAAGTAATAATTGTTGCTATAACATTTATAGCAACAATAAAAATGAAGAAATACAAAGAAAATAAAGATAAAATTATATTGCTGCAAAGAGCTATCAACCATTGGTCTTTCTGCCCTTTAAATGTTATTTATTTACTTATAATACATCGTGTAAAATAGTTTATATTAATAATAATGTTTAATATTTGGCGGCGCGAAAGGGAGAGGTATCTATCGAGGACTGGAACAAATTTGGTTTTAGAATAGAGGAGGTCATTCATTGGGTTATGGAGCGGGTTATTTGGATGATGAATGCTGGTGAAGATACGAAGGAAGGAAAGCAAAGATTAAATTATTATTATTAACTTGTGTATATTCATTTTAATTACATAATATTCACAAATAAAATTTGAACGTTAACTATAATATCTACTGAGAAGTAAATATACATCTACTGTTTCTGTGTGGATGCTTCAGGCTAATACTATTCGATCTCTAAGACAAAAACATTTGGCTATATAATAATTCATTGAAAATAAAGTTCTGTGTTCCATTTTGTTAATATATTGATTTATTATCCAACATACTTTATTGCCGAATATTCGTAAGCGTGTTTAAAACGAATATTTGTGTATATACATGGGAAGGAAAGGAATTTGGGAAAACTATTCGCAATTTGCCGCCTCACTAATTAGCAAGATTAGTGAAAACAGGGGAGGTTACCTCGGCTGACAAATGAATTGCAGCTCCGCCAATGCAGCAAGCAAGCTGACACCCTACACTGAAGGGCGCCGCGCAGGATATGCAAAGCAGACGACGACCCTTTTCGTCATATCCCAGTGCACACCTCCTACCACCAAAACCATCTATACAACAACATCAAAATAGCACGTTTACATTTTTGTTATTATTATTTGCTATTACGTATATTATTCTTGCTATATTATTGTTATTGTCAACAAAATTCACATTTCCATTCCATTAAAGCTGAATATGAAATATTCATATAAATATTTCAATTTCAGACCGTCATTTACATTATGCACGTATATAATTGTAACTAATTAATATTTTCCTATTGCGGACTATCGATCTTTGTGATGCATTATTCAAACAACTGACATTACCGAATACGTTTATTTTGCTGATGCATTTTATTTAACTGCGTATTTCCAAAGTAAATCACGTTCGTTGTGATTTTAATAAAAATAAATTAAATCAGAATTTATCGACATATATTTCATAGATAATTCGAGAACATCATTTCAATTTTATATAATTATTTTTAATACAGTATGCTGTTAGTATTATCTTTTCAAACCAATTTTAACATAACTGATTAGATTGTTCGTTTAAAATATGTATAATCTTTGATGATTCTAAATCATGACAGAATTTATATTGTATTCCTGATTCATTTTTCTCGGAAATATCAGGAAAGCAAGAAAAGTTCTCATCTAATATTTTCATAGCACTATGATTTCTCAATTTTTAAAACCATGGTTTTGATAAAATTGATATAAAATTTAAATCTATGTCGGTCATTTACCTACTTAGTTCTTAAGGTTCACGGCATGTGTCGTTTCCAGTGCGTATTTGTTAAATAATGTTATACTGGCGCAGTAATCATTTGTTTTAAATATTATATTTAAATATATAAAAATAATATATACATATTTATTTTTGATTGATTTTCAGTATAAGTTTTTTAAGTTTTTGAAGTGTCTTTACAAATCATGCAATTTCGGTAATTATAAACGACAAATGTTCTTTGAAACACTTTTAAATCAGAAATATTAATCATACATCATCATTGTCCCAGTTTCAGACAAAATAATTAAATGTATAAATTAAATTAAATGTATGTATAAATATTAGTTTATTATAATGAATGTAATTACAAATATTTAATTACTATAATCTACGATTCAAAAAATGTTCAATGTTATATATTAGTTGAGTAATTGCAAATGAAAATTAAAAATGAATGCATTATGTCCAATTAGAAACAGTAAATGAAAGCGAGCGTATGATTTAATAGTTTGCTAATAGGAAAATAACAGCCTCCAGCTTCGCAACTAATGGATTTCCGATAGCATTGTAATGAGGTAATTCTGAAATTATCGTCGCAGCTGGGCAACTTGGATACCCCTGCAAGCTACCAAACTAAGCTACACCAAGCCAATCCAAGGCTGCCAACATTGGCAAGAGGTTGCAATTCCTACCCACTGACTGTCTCGCCGCATTTTCAAACACACTTAAAACTCCAGTTTTATTAAGTATATTTCATTCCCCAACGTTCCGCATTTTCCGCCCATTCACTCACACAAAGAAAAGTTTGTGAATAATTATTTTATGCTCATATGAAAAGATACCTCGCATTAAAGTTTCCAATTTGATACCAAAGCTGTGTCAACGAGTCGTCGTAGTTTCGACGATAAAAAGCTAACTAACAAGAAAAAAACTAATTTTAATGAGCCTTCGCTGAAAAAAAAAGGACTACAGAATCGAGTGTCCCATTTAATTGTTTTGCAAGGCTTCTCCAACGATGTTACGATTTTAGAGGATGCTGTTTGTATTCGCAATTTCCCCATTAAAGTGGAAGGTTAAACAGGAAAACAGTCGAATCTATTTCCGATGAAAATTCTGTGCTTGCTGATCAAAGCATTTCTTATGTAATTAAGTTATCGCAACGTCTACTATCCTTCAACTTTAGTAGTATGTACATACTTCAGGTCGAGTATATTTCAAGCAGTTCATCATTAAAACACTAAATTGTTTACTTGTTTCATTTTTAATCTGCTTCTACAATATTTGTATACTATTTCTGTATACTAATTATTTATATAATTAAAAATATTCAATTAATAAATAAGAATTAGACTTAAATGTTTACTTGTATTTACTGTGATGTATTAACTTGACTTATTTATTTAACAAACAAACAAACATGTAATATTGCCTAATGTAGTCTGAATTCATTATATTTTTGTTTTAAAATTAATATAAAACAAATTACAATTATGTAGAAACAGTATACTTTTAATGTTTCGATATTTAGTAAATTCATGAAGTTCAAATGATTACATAACAATTTCCATGATTAAATGCAGTTATCTCAGTATTCATAATAGTCTCCTATATCTATATAGGAATGTGGCAATTTGGTGTAATCTATGTCAGCTGTCGCCAAAATGTTTGATCTCTAAACTCTAAATATTGTATTACGTGAATAACTAACATGTTTTTTTTTTGTATAAAAATAAATTTCTAGTTATAAATGCTTTTGTATTACAAATATTCCAAAAGTATTCATTTTCAAGTATATTTGGTTTCTCTGTGATGTATTTTTTATATAATCTTAATAGAGTTTGTTCTCACATTTGAACACAATGACTATTTTCATTGGGATGCATAATAAATCTATAAGAAAATAAGGCAGAGTTAAGTAACATTTATTTAATTCATATATAATATAATTATTATTACATTACCATTTAACGAACTATATAGTGAATGTAGTTTCTTTTTACTAAACAGTAAATAAATATCTAATTATTTTTCACAAGAAACCTGTTTAGCTTAGAAACTTGAGATGATGCTTATCAATGTACGACACAAAAGTTTCAGTATACGAAAAACTAAGAACAAGTAAAAATAGAACAGTGAAAAACAGAACCTTTGTTCTGGTTGTTCATCTATAACTTTATTTTATTATGATTATTAACCATAAAACATGTTTTTTCATCTTGTATTTTTCGATGTAATGTCATTTAGTTTTCTTGATTTTCAGTTTTTTGTCTGCTCTGTTAATACGTGTTCTGAGTTAACATGCTTTCATTAATCGTCACTTAGTATATGGAAAGAAGATCGTCAAAATAAATTAACAACTTTATTTCATTTTGTTTTGTTCTAGGCTTTTGTTACTAAAGGTTTTTTCAACATTTTAATGGAAATTGTCTTAATTTTTACATATTTCTAATTCTTCGTTTTAAATATTCTATTCAATTTAACATTTATTTGTTATTTATAAAGATTGTCTTCAATTGATACACTTATAAACTTATTAAGATCTTTACCATTCTAAACTACGATATTTTAAATATTCAGTAAATCAAGTGATTCTGAAGTGAATTAATAATAATATTATAATATAATAATTATAATTATAAATAAATAAAAATATAATAACAATAACTAAAGGCCGGTCAAAGGGTTATCGACCTTGGTCATTCCGCCTATGAATATTACAATGATATATCGTATCTTTAATAAACACAAATAATAGAGAAACTAAATCAATGAAATTACAAGAAGAAGAAAAACAGCATCTATAAAGGAATTTTCTATACATCAACTTTTTAATAATACTTATATAAAATTTACATTACCCTAATTGTTATAATATCTAATGGAGTTATACAAAAAATGTTATTCGAGAAAATATGATTCAAGTATTTTACTAAATTTTCATCCAAGCTTTGCAATTTCATCTGTAGATACTTCCTAGATCGTATCATTTCACTTTCAAATATCTGGAAATAGGCGACGTGTTTGCAACGATGTGTGATTTGTTAAATGTCCAAATAGATAGATTGCAAATATTGTTTCATAAAGAGACACTAAAAACATAAACTGAAACACTAAGATAGATTCCACGGAATACTGTTGACAAACAAATAGTTTGTATCAACTCTTGTTGGCAACACGTACGAATTGTTGTAGCTTGTTGGAAGATCCTTATATTCGAATGTTATTCAATAATTTTAATATATTACTGGTATTAGTAATCAAATTACGGTTAATTTTTTAAATCATATTATCGGGTTAAGCTGATTAACCATTTACTAGTAATGATAATCCGCAGTTTGACTTTGTTTAATTAATCTTGCAAATCATAATTCGTTAATAAACAGCTACACATGTCTATTGTCAATAGGTTTTCCGTCTCTTCATTTTATAATTGGTAAGTAAATGCAAATTTTAGATATAGTACACCATAAATTACTGGAAAACTGTTAACTTTAATGGTAACATACATTTCAAATAGTATTGACAACTAAATCAACAAAAGTATTTCAAAAAAGCAATATTTGTATATACTTTTTAATAGTATATGGACATTGTAAAATGTAATAAATCTAGTAATTTCATGCGCAATCGTGCATATAGGGTGAACAATTTGTTCGTAACCAATCGATATACCGAATTGGTATTTCGAGATCCCCAGAGATCCGCGCTCGAGAGTTCATTTTAATTTTTAAAGTTTCGTTTTTCCATACAACTGTTTTACTACAGCATCTGGACACAAACTCATTTGACGCAAGTTCCAGTACATTTTATGACTCATATAATAGCTTTATGATGCTTTACCTTCACATTTTAACGCGCACCCTGTACACTCTTTTCCGCTCTGCCTCCCATTAATATTTTATTTAATGTATGTGCGAAAAGGTCAATACTCAATAAGCCCATTCGTTATGTTTGTTGAATGGCTTAATCCTGCCTGTTCATTATTAAGACCGTTCCAAACGTGGTGAATGAGGCGCATTTATTCTGAAAAACCAATTCCGACCACGTATTTCATTAATGTTGGCTAAGAAACTTTAATTACTATAATTACTTTTACCTCAGAGGCGAGAATTTTATAAAGTTTTTTTTTTCACCCTTACAATTTTATTTGGATCTTTTTTCTATTTATTTTCCGCCTCATAACCACAGATAAATTTCCGGTTTTGCCTTCTGCATGAAGAGAAAAAGGAGCGAGGTAGAAAGAGAGTTGGAATAAAACAGTGTGAGAGTAAAATAAAATGATTCTGGGACTTTCTCTTTACGTTTATAAAAAAAAATATTATTTGGAAAATAATTCGTTTAATAATTAAAGGGCGGCGAATGTTTGTGTGAAAGGAGTGGAAGGGCTGTGTGTCAGATTCAATAGGCGAGATATGTTGGAATTTTCAAAGCGTGAAACTTGCAAAGCAAGCACTTTTGCGAGCCAAAGTAAATGAAGCTGAAGGGTGTGAATGACCTGCATTGATTTTCATCCCGGCTCGTCCAGCATCGCACACAGCCAGGGACATCTCTGAATTTCTGATGAACTGATCAGGAAACATCGATCTGATCTATAAAGTTTCCTGTAATTATTTTTGAATATATTACAACTTTTTAGTTTATTTACATATTAGATTTATAAATATAGCATGTATATCATGTTCTATTATAAAATATAAGCAAGAATTTATCATATAATTGTTATAAAAATGTATCTGGAAAATAGTATATTTGGATACAAATTGTAGACGAATAAACTAATTTGCATTCAATAAAGTCAGGATAGGGAACAAGTATTTTGCGCATAAATGATGTACAGAGCAAAAAATCTTGGCTGAAAAACAAATAGACTAATATATTTATGAATGTTTAGATAAGCTATAGGAATATCCTATGAAATGGAATAAATTGGTTAATGAAATCTACTTATATAATCTTTTTAATTAAACTGAGGCAACTCTGACGTATGGTTAGATTCGTCAGTTCACATCCTAAAGGAACTCGTTTCGAGTTACAGTAGGTAAGCTAAAAATAATAATATTTTCATTATATAATGGGAGGCTTCTTACTGAGGTCATGGATTCCTAATAAAAGCATTCTTCAAGAAATCTGTTGTCAATAGGCAACGGTTTCAAATAAATGTCTGCAACAATGTGGTAATTTATGAATATCTGAATAGATAGATTGTTAATATCGTAGCAAAAAGATACACCAAAAAAATAATAATACTGAATATTTTCTTGCCTAGGGCCACGTATGCAGTCGTGGTAATATAGTATTCCTACCCACTAAAACCTCTGAAGAAGGTATCATCAACATCCAGGTCCAGTAATTTTGTATTTCTTTATAATGTTAGTTGTCATCGAACTTTGCTCTTTTCGTTTACCGACATGTATCAGTGAGTCAACCCAGAAATAGTTATGGCCAGAGCAACTAAAAAACAGAACAGAGTATTGACTAAAAATATATTCCTGTGTTGTTTTCAGTTTTCAGGAACCATATCTGATGATATTTAAAGAAGTAAATTTTGAATTGATTTTGAGCATGATGACATTTAAAACAATTAAATAATATTTTTCGATGAGATAATTAAAAATATGCTCTTATCTCAGCACCGATAATGCTTCAATTGAGTGTTCATCTCAATACGTAAGAAAAGTAGATTTGTTACATAATAAAGAAATGTTTCGATTCATCGTGTTTTGTGCCCTACTTGTTGGATGCACAGGTAATAAATTAAATTATGGTAATAAGAAATTAAACATTTGTTTATAAATAATAAAAATAATATATGAAAATACATCTGTATTCTATGACAATATAAAACGGAAACTCCCTTGTAAAATATATTCTACTTTATAGAATATTTATTCTCATAAAGAACTAAAAATTCAGATGTTTTTAGTAATTTATCTTTCAATATAAATTTTACTTTTTTATATATAATATTATAATTTATAGCATCTCCAACTGAAGAAAGAATTGTTAATGGAACTCAAGCTCAGCCTGGTGAAATTCCATATATTGTAAGTAAATGTACTTGTGTTATGTTATATCTTTCATTTTCTTTATTTTCTATTCTAATCTCTAAACAGTAGATATTAAAATAATCAAAAATACAAAAAAAATATAATTCGGATGAAATTCAAGTTAGCTTAAAATAAATATAAGATATATTTATAAAAAATATACCAGAAAAGAACTAATTTTAAAAATTAATTATATTTTTCTAAAAAAACTGATCAAAGCCGAATTATCTACGTATTGTACGGTTAAATTTTTATATCGAAATTTTAATTACGTACCTATTCTTAAAACAAATGATTTTTTATGAAACTATATATTTTACACATAAGGATGTAAATAACCTCTTTTATGTTTGTTTTTATGAGGACATTAAAGTTAAGATTAGTTACGTAAGAACAATTGTAGTTACACTAATATATAGTAATAAGAAACAAAATATATTCTATGATTAGATATACATTGTTATTGACTGCAGTTCTCTACTCTCAAATATTGAAATGTAGTATAAATTTAGAGATAATCGAAGAAGTTCTTCAGTAGTTCATACTGTATGCATAAAAACAAAGATGCTTTGAATATACTTAATTATTCAACAAATTTAATTTATCGCTTATTTAACAATATCATTACTGAACAGAGAGACCTCGTTCAATAGCTTGGCCTAATTGGCACCAATAAAGATATTTAAATGTATAATATGGGATAGACAAAAAGTAACTAAATTAATAATTATTTTAAACTATTTTCTTATTTTAAATATATTGTAACTAACAATAATGTACATCTCTCTATTTTATTATTGTATTACGGATATTTTTATTTTAAAAATAGGTTTCCCTTAGTTTGTATGGCTTACATTTATGTGGTGCCTCTATTTTGGATTCCACCCACATTTTGACAGCGGCCCACTGCGTTGAATCTAAGTATATATGCAATAAAAATGTATTGTTCAATTATTTTAATCTTAAACTTTTGTGTTAGTCCACCAATTGTATTATCGATCCAATATGGTGATCTCAAATTGATCAGCTCGTCTAAGCACATTATTAGAGTAAAAGAGATTCATATCCATCCAGGTTACGACCCATCCAAGTTTGTTACAAGCGATATTGCTGTACTGACTGTAAGTACGATATCTTATACAATAAATATATATGTATATTTCAATAACATATATATAATTGTTTAGTTAGTATCCGAAATTCCTTTCGATGAAAATGTTCAGCCTGTTTCGCTGCCTGAACAATCCAGCGATACTCCGGGAAATCAGAAAGCAGTTTTAGCTGGCTGGGGACTTAAATCGGTATGTATTACATAAATTAATGAATAATCGAGAAAATTATAGTATCAAATTATACCCATACCTCGCTTTCCGGCATAGATACGTTCCACAAAATTTGGCCGCAAATCGAAAAGCCGTATAAGGAATCAATTATTGCGCTTGCGCAAGATTGACAACATGTAGATCGACATCGAACAATTTTTTTTTGCCGTTATAGCGAAACATTTTGGGCCGTAAATCGGAAACGAAGCATTAATTGAAGAGGGCCGTTATAGCGAAATGTCGTATTAAGATCGGCCGTATAGCGAGGTATGGGTGTATTATTAAATTTGAGAAATGATAGGTAACATTTATAAAAGTTTAAAGTAAGTAAAAAAATAGAAAGTAATAATACGGAAAGGCTGCGCTCAATAGCTATTTTGTTGGGAATATAACAAATAATATTAAAAAGTAAAAATACATTGTTATAGTTAATAAATTTAAATTATTTCTAGATCTTTTTAGAAATAATTGCAGCTAATAACTAATATAACCGTCAGGCAAAAATACCTATAGTCTATAGCCGTTTGTAGCAGTGGTAATAATTGTGTTTTCTTTTTCTTATTGTTGACTGCTGCAATCAAAATAATTTAAATAAGCGAATTTTTCTAATGATAAAATGCATACCAATTTTATGATATTATATTGTTATTAAAATATACAACGATAAATAAAATAAAGGTAGAAACTGCTATGGTCTATAGCTCTTTGCAGCAATATTTTGTTATATTTTTTAATGAAATTAATAATATATAATTAAATTTAGATTCAAGGTATCCCTGCAGAATCTCTACAACGTGTTGAGATCATATGTTATACCGATGAAAATTGTGAATCTGCCATAATTGGCAATATCAATAGGCAATTCCATATTTGCGCCGGTGTACCTGGAGGTGGAAAAGGACAGTGCAGAGTGAGTATTAGTCTTTATTTTTCGTATACTTTGATGGTCGATTTTTATTTTTGCTATTTAAAAAAATACTTTCAGGGCGATTCTGGAGGTCCATTGACCGTTGACGGAATTCAAATCGGTGTCGGTTCATGGGCCTTCACATCTTGTGCAGCTAAAGGATATCCAGAAGTTTTTACCCGTGTTGCTAACTACGTCGATTGGATCAAAGAACAAATGTAACAATAATTGAAATAAGTATGTTTCTTATAACTATAGCGATATTTTTGCAACAGAATTTATATAATAATAAAGTATGCTGATTTTATTACACTTTTTTTTTTCGAAATGTATAAAAGCATCAAATCTATATAGAAAATAATCGTACATAGTCGAAAAAGAAAAAAATCCTGTAATGAATGATAGACAAAACTTTTTAATTAAAAAAATAGACAGAAAGACCACAGTCGATAGCTTTTTGGGCCAAGTTTTACTAATATTTCAATAATTACAAAATAATTAAACTATCAAATAGTTCAATATACAAATATACATTTTAAAAGTTGTTATATGTTATTTTATATATACAAATAATTTGACTAATACTAAAAGCTTTCCATTCAAAGATGAATTTGTTACTTTGCAACAGTTAGTAAAACATTGCTAGTGTACAAAGATTCCAGTCGAAAAGCTTAAGAAATGAAACTGACACTACGCTAAGCCAGATTACGGGATTAAAAAATAATTGGCACCACTTCTTTTTATAGTGATATGAAAAAACTCTACTTTATTATATCAATATATACAAAATGGCCAGGCACTTAGTCCTTTAGGCCTAGTCGAAGACCGTTATAGCGGGATTATCCCCGAAGCCTTCGACTATAAAAAATAGTACATAACCATCTTTAAACACGACCTTCTTTCGTTTTGGAACTCAACTCTCCTTATCTGTTTACACTTATCTTCAAATAAATTAGGAGTAAAAATGGACGTTTTAAATATAAACAATCATCAAGTAATTATAAATTTTAAATATTTATTACAATTATGAAGAAAAAAACATAAAAATAAATGTATATCATAAATTGCATGTTATATGAATCTTTAACGTAGCAACCAGACGCCTAAAAATCACATTGGAGAGTGAAAACAGAGAGGCGTTGCACGAGTATCTCAGTGGTCTGTCTCCATCTGAAGCTACTGAATACTCACTGTGGAGGGCAACCAAACACGTAAATCGACCAAAACAAAGAGAGTCGCCTCTTCGTCAACCGGATGGTAGCTGGGCAAGGAGCGATAAGGAGAAGGCAGAGCTGTTTGCCAGCCACCTAACAAACATCTTCCAGCCTTTCCCCTCGGAACTTGATGACGAAGAGGAAAGTAATATACAGATATTCTTGGAGTCCCCTTACCAGATGTCACCTCCCATAGCTCCTTTCAACGTGACACAGGTTGAGACAGCTATACTCAAGATGAAGAAGAAGAAAACTCCGGGATATGACCTGATTACAGCGGAAGTCATGAGTCAGCTCCCACCCATTGGATTAAAGGTGATCACACTCTTGTTCAATACTATAATAAGACTTGGTGTTTTTCCAGCTCTATGGAAGGTGGCACAAATTATCCTCATCGCCAAACCCGGTAAGCCGACAGATGTGGCAACTTCCTACCGGCCCATCAGTCTGCTGCCTGTTATGTCCAAGCTATTTGAAAGACTCCTCCTTCGAAGGCTGCGACCATGGCTGCTGGATAGTGGAATAATACCGGATCACCAATTTGGTTTTCGTGAACGACATAGCACTGTAGAACAGGTCCATCGTGTAGTGGACGTTATTGGCCGGAGTCTCGAAGAGAAGAGGTACTGCTCTGCCGCTTTTCTCGACATATCACAGGCCTTCGATCGAGTTTGGCACAAAGGACTGCTGTATAAACTAAAGGAATGTCTTCCACATGAGTTTTATGCCATCTTTAAATCATACCTGACTGGAAGGCATTTTCAAGTTAAATACAAGGATGAGTTGACCTCTCTGCACCCCATCCTCTCTGGTGTCCCTCAGGGAAGCGTCTGTGGACCTCTACTATATGTCATCTTCACGGCTGACCTTCCCAGTTCTCAACACGTTACCGTGGCCACGTTTGCTGATGACACTGCGGTCATGGCATCACACCCGGACTCCACAGTGGCCTCTCAGAAACTTCAGAGAGGCTTGGATGACATTGCCTACTGGCTCAAGAGATGGAGAATTAGGGCCAATACAACGAAATCAGTCCATGTCACGTTTACGTTGCGTAGACAAACTTGTCCTCCTGTAACTCTGAATGGCTGTGCCCTGCCACAAGCAGACGATGCCAAATACCTTGGGATCCATCTCGACAGACGTCTCACTTGGAAGAAGCACATTCGAACAAAGAGGAAGCAGCTGGACCTGGCAGTAAAAAGGTTGCATTGGTTGATGGGCAGATATTCGTCTACCTCTGTTGACAATAAACTGCTTATTTATAAAGTCGTCATAAAACCCATATGGACCTATGGAATCCAACTTTGGGGATCTGCCTGCAATACAACAATAGATATTATACAGAGGTTCCAATCGAAAACGCTCAGATCCATTACTAATGCACCGTGGTTCTCTACAAACGTCTATATCCACCAGTACACAAGGGTTGGAACTGTCAGGGAAGAAATAGCAAAGTCCAGTATAAAATACCACCATCGACTGGACGACCATCCAAACCAGCTTGCTGCCGACCTAACAAATACGGAATCCCATCGACGAAGATTGAAACGATACAAACCACAAGATCTTCCTAATCGCTTCAATGATTTATAGATGTTGCATCTATGTATATATACGAAAATGATAATTTTTATTTTTCTTTTGTTGTTCTGTTGATATTTTTCTTAATAATCCACATTTTTGTCATTAGTGGAGTTTGATCGCTGGGCCAATTTCCAATATTCATATATTTTTATTTTTTATTTTTACTTTTCTTTTGTAATTTTTTTTTTTTCACTTTCTCATTTCCGTTATAATTGGAGCTTATTGTCTACTTTTGTATTATGTAGATAGATTGCTTATAAATAAATTTTAAAAAAAAATATGAATCTTATAGAGACAGAGATAATAACAATTATTGCAAATGCAAAAAGAAAAATGAAACAAAATTTTATAATACAAATCATATTTCTCACCATTGATTCTAAAAGAAATACTTATTATATTAATTATACTTTTTGTATAAAAAGCAATAGCTTTTTTTATATTTTTTTGCATTTGTTCATTATATTGATTTATTTTTGCACAACCACAAATAAAATATGAACTGAATACAATGCAAATAAAAAAAAGAAAAGAAAAATATAATTATTACTACTGCTGCGAAGGGCTTTAGATCATAGGTCTTTCCTTGAGAGCTAGAAGGCACCAAAACTTTTACTAATAAAGAAGCCAGGAAAGCCCATAGAGAATGCATCATCTTTTAGACGACTATATCTCGATGCTATAGATGCTAGGGACTATCAGAGAGACAATATGGTTTCAGAGAGGACGGTTCCACTATTGATGCAAGAAAAACTATGGTCAATATAGCGACGAAAGCAAGAGCTGGCACAAGGAGCAACAGAAGATTGTGTACTCTGCTAATGCTGAACTAAAAAAATGCGTTTAATACGGTAGCATGGAGGTGTATACACAAAAATTAGAAGAAATTACCTCAGCGAACGCCCTATAAAGGTCTCGAGCACTCAGGGTGGAAAGAAAATGCTAGTAAATAGCGGGGTACCACATGGATCAGTACTATGGGGGCCTAGTGGAACCTAACTTATAATGGAGTGCTAAGAATCAACCAACCTGCAGAAGTAACAGTAGTTGGATAAGCGAATGACAGTATTTGTGGTAATAAAAATGGAAGAAGAAATTATCGAAAAGGTAAACGTAACTATAGGTAACAACCAGAATTATATGTTAGAGAGAGGCCTGACACTAGCGCCCGAAATGACAGAATCAAATACCTTGGGGGACATTGATAGGAGCTTGAAATATGCCCAGCACATCAGGACAATGGCTATTCGGGCAGCAGAAACAATAACGGCGCTCAGCAGGCTGATACTTAATAAATGGAGCCCGAAGTTTAGTAAGAAAAGATTGCTAGGAGTAGTGGCACAATCTATAACGTTGTACATTGCTCCTATATGGGAAAAAGGAATGAGTGTGAAAAGAATGCTAGAAACGGTGCAACGAAGTGGAGCAATCAGAATTTGTAGTGCGTGCAGAACAATTTCCCGAGATGCACATATATTATCTGTACAGCTTTTATTGCATCCAGGTTTGAGCTCCAGGTTAGTGAAAGATGTGAGAGGCAGTGTGTTGAATAAGAAAGATGCCAGAGCCAGATTACTGAAAAATGGGAGGTGGTAGACGTCTAATTCCGAAAATATAGCCCTGGGTATAAATGAAGCATGGAGAAGTAACTTACCATCTGAGTACCTACACTTCACCGAAGAAGAAGGATGAAAAGCATTGGTACTGTAAGGAGAACGACAGCCCAAAGCATATACTTTTTAGGTGTAGCAGATGAACACTGAGAAAACACGCGGTAGACTACATTGGATACCTTGCGAGAGCCGGAAGATTTTGTTGCCGGAATGCTATCGACTAAGGAAGAAGATGAACGTAGACTACAAAGAGTTAAAGAAGATAGTGGTAGTGGAAACCAGCACTAACGTGAAGTGAACCAAAGGAATTACCTTGAGCCAAAGAATTAGCATTGCAGAGTTGTACCGAAATACAGGACCTAGATTCTGACAAAGAAGGAGAGAGATTTTAGTGGCTAAGAATCCCACAGAACACAACTCCTCACGTGGTCCCTTCTTAAAATTTACTCTCCTCTACAAAAAAAGACCATATATCTTTTATTATTATTATTGCTTTTATTTCTTAATAATTTATCTTTGTCTATAAATAGTTCTTTATGGATGTAAATCATTTGTAATGTAAAACATATAATTTACAATCATATTTATAATGAAATTTATGACTAAAATTTTATAAATCTCTGTTATCATCGCTAGACGAAACAGCTGATAGCGATTTTAATCAGAATTTTTGGAAACAAACATATCAAATAATAACAAAAAGTAGATAGTTTCTCAAGGAATAAATTAGTTTTGGCATTGATAGATAAACCATTTTTAATTTTACTAAAAGCTTTTTCTATTGTATTCTATGTAGCAATTCCAATTTTATAAAGTAATTTTAAAAAAATATTCGTAGATAGTTAAATAATATTCTATGATAAAATCTTAAGCAAAGATAAAAAAGTGAATGTTTATATATATAAGGAACAAAACAATAGATTTTTTTATTAGTAAAAAAATGTTACCAATAATCGCGTTTTGTGTTTTACTTGCTGGATGCTTGGGTAAAATTATTTTAATCATATTAATATTTATTGCAACAAAAAATAATAATGAACATTACATAAAATTTCATTACTGCAAAGGGCTATTGACCATGGGCCTTTCCGTCCAAATATGTAATAATTTGCTAGAAATTCTGATAGTCATTTACATGAGTTATTTTTTGTTAATGATATATAAAAATGTTTCTTTTGAAAAATGATCAAAAGGAATGTATATAAATATCAGTAAATAAAAACAATAATTTTATTTACTTATAAATTAAGTTGTTTCATCTTTAAAAAGGGGCATCAACTCTATCAAGCACTATTAATTCTAAATATTCGCAATAAAAATATATATAACAAAAATCTAAGTATCAATATAATTTGTTTAAATATATATTTTTTCTACTTCAAGCATCTCCTGCTGGACCAAAGATTGTAAATGGATCTTTTGCTCAACCTGGTGAAATTCCGTATATTGTAAGTAGATGCATGTATTATGTTTATTTAAAAGTAATTTAATACCTTTTTCTTTATTTAATGAAATACTATAGTCTTTTACTTAATAATAATAATAAAAAATATCAATCAATAATGTGATCTACGTTATTATTATTAATTAATTTTAATGCAACAGTGAACAAAATATTACAGCATTCATATAATTATAAGAAAAATAAAACACAATTGTTATCATTGCTGCAAAAGTACAATAGTTTCTACCCTTTGGTTTATATTTTATATAAATTAGTCAAATAAATGCTGATATTTTGTTTAAGATGAGGTAATAACATTTATTTCAAATTAAAAAAATAAATATAACAAAAATGAAGAAATACAAAAATAGAACAAAATTAAAATTTTTATGTTTAAACATTTCATTTTTCTAAATTAGAGCAGGAATATGGGCTTATCAACCTTGCAAACTACAAAATACATTATATGCCTTATGGTAAAATATATCACAATCATTTATCAACAGATATCCTTTATGAGATATAATTTATGATACTTTTTCGCTTTTCAAGGATTGACAGCCTTCATAACATAAATTACAAATTATAAAATTAAAACTGACTGTAAAACGAATCCATTAATTTAACATTTTTTCTTATAAGTAGATTAGTAATTAAAGTAAATAATGGAAATATTATGACTATTAGCTTTTTACGGTTAATATTATACTTAATTTGTCAAATAATAATCATAACTGGCGTCATTTCAATAAAGTGATAATTTTTTTTTTCATCAAAATGTTTATATAATTGAATACAGAAATTATATTATTAAACTTCCATTCAAATTTAAATTCAAGTGAATTCGAATGTTTCATAATCAGATATAAAATGTGTAAATTCATGTTTTCTATTGAATATTATATTATATGAAATGTATCAAATAAAAATATTAGATAATAGTTAGAATTAAAGTTATAATATTTTTTTTCATTTTAAATGCAGGTTTCCCTCAGTTTCTATGGAACACATACGTGCGGCGGCTCTATTTTAGATTCAACTCACATTCTGACTGCAGCTCATTGTATTGAATCACGGTAAATGTATTATTGAAAAAGATATAAATTAATTACTTTCATGTTATACTTATAAATTAGTCCACCAAGCGTATTCTCCATCGAATATGGTGATCTAAGATTGAGCAGTGCTTCAAGACACATTATCAGAGTGACAGAAATATACATGCACCCTGGTTATGATCCATCGAAGAATCATATCAATGATGTTGCTGTACTGACTGTAAGTAATATATAACAATATTATAATAATAACTAAATTTATTGCATCAGTAACATAAATATATTAACAAACTCAAACATATTCATACAATAATTTTAAAACAATGGTAGAAAGATCTATAATCAAGCCCATTGCAACAGTTCCTAAATTTGTATTTTAATATTATTTTAGGAAAATGTTTGCATTTGTTATGTTATGTTTAATTTTATAATATTTGTGATATTTTCAATCAATATTTTTGGTATCCAGTTGAAGTCCGCAATTCCTTTCAATGAATACGCTCAACCTGTTACTCTTCCTGAGCAATCCAGTAGTACTCCAGGGAATCAAAATGCAGTTTTGGCTGGTTGGGGAATTACGTCGGTATGTTATTTAAATGTTTATTAAGAACTGTAAGAAAAAAATATTAAACTATTTTCAGAGTCACAGTATTTATACGGAATCATTAATGCGTGTTGACATCTTATGCTACTCGGATGAAGATTGTGAATCTGCCCATCACGGAAATACCGATAGGCAATATCACATCTGCGCCGGCGTTCCTGAAGGCGGAAAAGGACAATGCAGTGTGAGTAGTTCAATACTCCAGATTTATCTTTTTAAACATTTATTTTTTTACTTTATTTTAGGGAGACTCTGGAGGTCCTTTGACCGTTGATGGAATTCAAATTGGAGTCGTTTCATGGTCTGTTAAGCCATGTACCATCAAAGGATATCCAGGAGTTTTTGCCCGCGTCGCTAATTACGTTGATTGGATCAAAGAACAAATGAATCGATAATTTTAAAAAAACACATATTTTCGATACAAATTTATTAACAATCTTCTAATATTTTGCAACATTCGTTGATTTATTAATATATTTAAGAATATGAATATTTTTGTTAATGAAATTATTTTCTGTGACATTTATTAAAAGTGATTTCTAGTTTATTGAAAGCGAGTATTTATATAAAAAAATCGGGTCTACTTCATTTGCCCGTCAATCATTTGCCCGATGCTCAGTAGCCCGACATCCGTTATCCCGACTGTATTCAAGTCCCGATATTCGTTTTCCCGACTGTTTCGAATTCCCGACATCCATTAGCACGACTATATCAAATTCCAGACATCCGTTAGCCCGAACATTTTATTAGATTTTGGATGTTGTACAACGATGTTGGTAAACAGTAACAACACTGTACGTTGCGTGTCTTAAACGGATATGCTAAATTCATGCCAATTGAGGAATTAAGCGAGAGGAGGAAGAAAATAGTTGAGTAAAAGATGAAATAGTTGTGATTTCCTTAATGCCCGAAAGGTCAGATTGTAAATATCGTGGCAACCAGACACACACCAAATAAAAAAGTAAAATGTGTCTAGAGTAATTCCTTCAAAGGTCATACTTTTCTTCGAAGACACTACTCTAAAAGCAGACCGAAGAAGTTTTTTCTAATTTTAGATATAACTTGATTATTTGCGTATTGATGAAAATGAAATAAAATAATATGCATTACAAAGATAATTTAATGAAAACTTCCTTAGAGAATACTTGAAGTTTCCAAATACTTGCATCATAAGTAGTTTTGTATATTAATTAGAAACAAGATAACGCTTTTGTCCGTAATTAGAGAAAACTCAGAGACGTTCTTAATTTAATGTTCACAGGTCGGTGCCGTCCGTATCTGTGAAACTATGTAGCACGTACACATCCCCATGGGAGTTAGATGAAGTTACAAATTACATTGTCGTAAGTATTTTTAAAATAAAATTAAAATTATTTAACTAATTTCTAACTCAAATTATTTTTTTTTACAAGTTATGTGCTATGAACTTATGTTTTTATTTTTACGTTTTTTTTTATCATCCCTTATATTTACTTGTTCCACAAATTTTACTAATACATCAACATTAGGCAACACGTGCTAGTTTGATAGACCTAGAAAAGACTCGAACTTAAATACAACCAACGGTCAATGGACTACCAGAGTCACATTAAAATATAACAAAATTATAGATTGGACACAAGTATGTAACAAGTACTTACGTTGCATTGATTCTTGTCACCTTCTGGTATTCATGCACAAACATGAACTTCTCTATCGGTTATTCCGCTAAGACTGATTCGCAGTCCGTATTGGTGTAAGAGATAATGTCAACACGTTGCAAGTTTTGCACGACATTGCCTCCGCTATATCAATATTATCAATAGTTTTACATCTACTATATAAGACAGGGGCAAATGCTGCTCGGAGCTCTTTGTTGACGGACTTGCGATTGTAATTGAAAATACGTTTTTTTTTTTATTATTTCAGATATTATTCACGAGTCTCCTTATTCTCGTATTTCTATTAGTAAAGTATCCTATTCATTGATATTAGCATTTTTTGCGCTGAGGAGAGGAAAACTTTGTAAAGAGACCACGATGGAACCGTGATACTGTAGGATTCTTACTCACTAAAAACTTCTCCTCCACTTCATATTTTACTGATCTGAAATGTTGATTGTCTTGCCTATCAGTCCTAATCATTGTTGGCTTCCATTACTATTTTCTTCATTCACTCTCTCCATCCTCCGTTGATCTTCTTCCTTGGTAGAGAGTACATCTGTCGCATAGCTTGTTAATACCTGCCAACTGTCTCAGCTTTCAAGGATTTCGCTGACAAAATTTTGCGGTGTAAGTACAGCCCCTAGATTTGCTTCAGTTACATGCTTCTTTGCAGCCCACCTGCGGCAACTGAATAACGTGTTCTCCGGGCTGTCATTTTCCTAGCAGTACCAGCACTTTTCTTCCTGCTTCTTCTCGAGGAAATGCAGGTACATGCGAAAACATCCGTGCCCGGAAAGCTCCTCAGTCAGATGGAAGGTTGTTTCAGCAAGCTTTCTATTTATCCAAGGAACAATTTCCGGCATATGTCTTCTGGTCCAGGCTCCCTTCTCTGAAATTTGCTATTTCTCCTACCACCTTTGCATTAGTGTGCTTCTCTTTTCTCTCTGTAGCAACTAGCTCTATAGGTGGTACTCCTGCTATTACTTGCACAGCATCTTATCTTGTTTCAATACTTAAATTACCCTACTTGTCAAACACTTATGGCCATCCAGAGCACATCTTTATATGCCACAGATGGGCGGTACTGAAGCACGTGGCTGAGGCAAAGCTGGGAGAAACGCTGGAACCAGAGAACCTGGTCAACAACATGCTCAGAAGCGAAGACAGCTGGAACATCATAGCTGGGTACATCACAGATATTATGAGCAGAAAGGAGCAAGATGAAAGAAAGGCTCAGCTCGAAGAACAGAGCGCAGACTAGCAGACTTGCACGAA
>JAFMTC010001610.1:71001-87578 GCA_018845635.1 Nicrophorus orbicollis | reverse complement strand
GACTCGACGAACTGTTCGACGAAATCCATGTTTTGGAAAAGCTCCTGCCGGGGATCCGGGGCCTCCACCTCGTCCGACTGCTGACTGGACCTGTTCCTCAGGTGCCTTGCATTCCACATCGCCGCTGGGGAAGAGCTGCACCAGGAAAACAAACAAAAACAAAACAAACAAACAAAAACAATTGCAACCGCTCGTTAACGCAACTGTCACATAAGACGATCACCTGACCGACTGTCAGATGGTGATTGATCGTTTGGCCGGCAGATGCCGCCGATCGAATTTAAACATTCAAAGTGTACGCACTTTACGTATTCGTAGAAAATGGGTTGAAGATGTAAAATTAATGTTATATAATAGATGGTTATTAAAGAAATAATCATCAGAGATTCTAATGATAATCATATCTTTGCAATAACATGTCAAAGTTGCGTGAATCGTGTCGTTACGTTTTACTTAATTACTCGAAAACTAATAAAGTTATATTAGATGTTAATGATGGATATTGAAGAAGAAATGTTAGGGATTTCAACGAGTTTTCAAATATTTAGATAACTGTAGTATTAACTTTGTAATGAATCTTCAAACTTGGAGAAATATTTCGAGTAAATAGTGTCATTATATTTTATGTAATTACTCAAAAATTAATCAAGATATAACGTATATTTATCATAGATGTGAAAGAAGAAATTTCATATATTCCAAAGAGTTTTCAGACATTTCAGTAGTGCAAGTATTAACTTAACAATGAAACTTTCAATTTCAACAAATATTTCGAGTAAATAGTGTATTTACTTTTTATTTAATTACTCGAAAACCAATCAATATATAACAGATATTAATCATGGATAGTAAAGAAGAAATTTCAGAGATTTCAAAGAGTTTTCATACATTTCAGTAGTGCAAGTATTAACTTTACAATGAAACTTTAAATTTCAACAAATATTTCGAGTAAATAGTGTTTTTACTTTTTATTTAATTACTCGAAAATCAATCAAGATATAACAGATATTAATCATGGATATTAAAGAAGAAATTACAAAGATTCTAAAGAGTTTTCATACATTTCAGTAGTGCAAGTATTAAGATAACAATGAAACTTCAAATTTGACCAAATATTTTGAATAATTTGTTCCTTCACGTTTCACTTAATCACTCCAAAACCAATAAAAATATAATAGATGTTAATTATGTATTCTAATGAAGAAATTCCAATAACTTACTTGCAGCTACTTGTGCAAGTTTCATAACAAATTATGGATGTTTAAGCAATATTTTGATTTCTTCACAAACTTTGAGTTCAGTTATCGTTGTTATTTATTTCTTCGTATTTTTTTTCTTCTTTTATGTAATCGATAAGACTCACTCTCTTGATCGGACGATGAATACAAATGTCGTTAAGTTGTCCTACGTCACAGCACCGACGTCTGATGATCCTCCCGTTATCAAATCCATGACTAATTGCAATTGATAAGAACGTCTGATTACGATAGTCATTAGCGAATTATTTCGTACTTTTTTCGGAACGAACGAAAACAAACAAACCGACTAAATCCGGTTGATGGGAATCTATCTGAAAACGCGCCTGGAATTTTGGCAAGCTAAACCGCATCAATTCATCCAAAAGAAATCAAATTGGAATTTTCAAAGATTCGCTGAAATCTCCAATGTTTATAATAAATGATTGCTGAGTGCGCTTTGAGGAAGAAACAATGGAGAATTGGTGAACTAAAGTTTGCACCAATGGGAGTGGTGGAAATTAGGGTTTATTTTCAGATGTTGTTTTGTTTTTCGTCTCGTTGGTTGTTTAGTTTCTATAGTGATGACCCAGGCACACGTGATGAAGTATGCGGCTTCAGAATGTTTTAATTTTAGTTTCAGTTCGCCGACTATTTCTGTGCGCGTCGCATCGAGCCGAAAGCAACTAACTCTCACAACTACTTCGCACATTCGGTCGTTCCCAATTGCTTGTTAACAAGAGTTCGAAATTGCACAAGAGATGTCGAGCCGTTTCCACGACAATGCGTACATGTCGATATGCAGCGAGAAGACGCTGCAATCGAACGAGAAGGGCTTCTTCATGCAGTTCTACGAGACCGTCGCCGCAGCGGCCGGCGAAGATTGGATCAAGAACGTCTTCGGGAAGCTGAAGACCGACAGCGAGAGGATACGCATCATTTACGATGATCCGAAGGTAAATTGCTTCAATGAAACAAACGAACGAACGACGACGACGACGCTCTTGATTTTCGCAGATCAGGGAAACGGTTTTCAGCACCCTCTGCTACGTGCAGGAGATCTACAGGAAGAAAAGCGCCGAGGTGGCTCAGGCCCGGCGATTTGACGCGCAGAAGGCCGTTGCCAATGGTGACCAAATGAAGGGTCTGATGCTGTACAGTCAGAGCGTGCTGAGGGCACCGAAAACCGGTAAATAAACGAAACGAACGAATTGTTATCTTTAAGATTGCTAAGATTTGTTCGCGTTTCAGGTGAAAACCCGCAAATAGACGATGGTTTCTCTTTGGTGTTTGCGCTCTGGGAGCGCTCCGAGCTCCTGATGCGCCTGAATTACCATTCTTTGGCTCTGAGAGATATCCAGTACGCGATCAAAGAGGGTTTGGACAGTGATCTTAAAGGCGAAGCCTTCGAGCGGATGGCCATTTGCTACAAAGCCAAAGGAGAGGCGAAGAGGTCTTCGGTTTCCGCTGAGTTGGCGAGAAAACTGTACGCGGATGATCCGGACAAAATCAAGAGATTCAACGAGGCTTTGGATAAAGAGTACAAAGAGGTCACGAAAGTTTGCAACAGACGTTAGTTAATGTGCTTGCGTTACTATTGGGCTTGATTGATTCGTTTGCAGGTAAACCGGAAATTCCGGATAGGCATCCCAACTTCCCGGAAGCGACGCGCAAGATGCAGGTGAAACAGGAAACCGGAAAGGGGCGTTACGTGGTTGCGAGCGAGCCGATCAGGACGGGGGAAACGATCGTCTGCGAGCCGCCGTACGCCGCCTGCTTGGTTCCGGATTGCTTCGGGACGCACTGCCACCATTGCATGGACAGGTTAGATAACCAACATTGCATCGTTCTCTTAATTGTTATACGTAATTACAGATTGGAATCGCCGGTCGGATGCCCGGATTGCGCGAGCGTCGCCTTCTGCAAAGCGGAGTGCAGAGACGAAGCCATGGCCACGTACCACAAGTTCGAGTGCAAGTACTTGGACCTGCTGATCGGGTCAGGGATGAGCATCCTGTCGCACACCTCGCTGAGGATGGTCACGCAGAATACGCCGGACCGGATGCACGCCATCAGCAAGGACAGGTCGATCGAGCGCATCTACTCGCTGTGCTCTTTGGCGGAAAGCAGAGCCTCCGACGATTTCCTGCAACGGACCTTGATGGCCGCCTTCTTGTTGAGGTGTCTGCAAAAGAGCGGATATTTCGGATACGTCGACGAAGACGGTAATTCATACAATCGTATTTCGAATCAGGAAGCTGTGCCTGGACAGAAGAAGATATAATAGTAATGTTTTGAAACTTTTGTTTTCCTTCAGTTTACCCGAACGAAAATCAGATGGCGGTCGGCGAACTCCTGCTCTTCCACCTGCAGATGCTGCAATTCAACGCGCACGAAATCTACGAAACCAAGCACAAGGAGGGCCACAAATTTCAGAATGCCGTAGCCTCTTACGTGGGAGTCGCAATTTACCCGACGGTCGCCCTCTTCAACCACGACTGCTACCCAGGTGTCAGCAGGTGATTTCCAGAAAATGCGTTCTCCGATTTCGGACATTATGCAACTGACGTCTCATTTCCTTCAGGCACTTCGTCGGAAAGAACATCGTGATCAACGCGCTGAGACCCCTGAACCCCGGCGAATTGATAGCCGAAAATTACGGTCCAATTTTCACCAGGCGGACGTTGGCGGACAGACAGAAATCGCTGTCGGGTCGGTACTGGTTCCCGTGCGGATGTCAGGCATGCAACCAGGATTGGCCCACTGTCGACGGGTTGGGTAACTCGAGCAGAAGAGTCAGGTGCGCCATCTTCGAAACATTCTGATACAACAATGTCGTAACGAAATTCCTGTGATTCAGATGCCCGACGAAGAAGTGCACGTACCTGTTCACCCTCCCGATTCCCAACGAGAACATGAAGTGCCCCAGGTGCAAGAAGAAGGTGTCCATGACGGACAACGTGATGCAGATGAAGATCTGCGAGGAGCAGTACGTCGCCGGATTCGAGTACATGGAGAAGCAGGAGGTGGACAAAGGCATCGAAGTCCTGTGCAGAGCCATAGACACCTTCCACAGGTGAATTACGAACGAACATTGCAATTCATTAATCAATTGATATCATTGTTTTCTTTAATGGCAAAAACCAGAATTTCAGCACCGCCGCACAGGGAGACACATCTGGGGCAGGAGAGTCTAAGAACGATGATGGCAGATTCCGGGAACGTCTACGAAATTGCCGATTCGACAGCTTGATTTTAACTCATTTAATTTTACCGTTTGATATAAAATACAATTTGGAAAACAAAACTGCCTCATTATTGAAAGGTCCTTGGCAACAACAACAACATTACGTCACTAACAAGATCAATGAGTGACAAATTCGTAGTTTGACAGGTGGAGTCGCGGTAGTTTGCGGGTTTTTTGCGAGTCACAGGGGTAATGGCCAACGAGGGAATTGCCGAGACGCGATTGGCTGCAGATTCGACGATGGCGGACGACGAACCAATAGGGCACCAGCTAATGGCGGAAAGCGTCCAATCGGATTCCGGTGATCATATTGCTTCTTGCCTCTCTCTCTCTCACCCATTACATCAATATCATTTCAGATAACAATAACCAAATGGAATTGGAGAACATCCAGTGCGACATCAATTCTCTTCTGAAAAACATAAATCTCTTCATAGCGGACGACGAGCGAAGCGACAACGACACGAGCGACGACGACGAGATCGAAGAATTCGTCGTGACCGAAGGGTCTGCTGCATGTCTTCTTCGGCAATGATTCAATTGAATTTCATCAAATGTTGCTTGGTTTAGGACTGGGAATCCGGCTATCAGTTTGGAAAATCTGATTCCGTTCATCGAGACGTTGGCGTGCGACCTGGACGAACTGAACAATTTGGAAACGATGACGAACGACGTCGTCGAACGGGTCAAGAGAATCACCGAGCAGAACCTGCTGAAAGCCATACGCAACCGATGACGTCGCCGTCGGCTCAACTGAGATACCTGGTGGGGCGCGCTTCACTTGTTTTAGGGGAATCCGAGGCGTAAACCAATCGTTGGACATTCAAATAATAATAATTAAAAAACAAACATGAAATAAAAACGTCTATTCAAGTTCAATCTAGGGCATCTTGGTGACGATCCACGGAAGCCTTCCGGTTCTCTTAAAGTAATAGTAGTCGTAGGCCAATTTGCTCAGGACCAGCACGATCAAGCTGGCCAGGACGATGTTGAGCAGGTCCAGGGCCCTCATCGAGTATTCGTTGGGTAGGCGACACACCGAGCTCCTCGACAGTTTCAGTATCTGAAAGTTGCGGTAATCAATTGAAAGTAGATTTGGTGGTGATTTGGTTGCTAACCGGAAGTAGAGAATTCTCGTCTCCTTCCACGTACGAGCACTTGACGTCGTCCAGATCCCTGATCTGATGCTCGTACTTCATCAGGATCTCTTGGAAACCGGGCGTGAAGACGCAATCGCACCTCCACGGGTTTCCCCCCAGGTGCATTCTCACCGCGTCCGGCATGTTCGGGTTCTGACGCAGCGAATTCTCCAGCGCGTACGTCGGCAACTGCAAATACATCGATTACGTAAACATCCCCCAGGAGAACGCGATTGGCTGACCTGCGTTAACTTGTTGCCGTTGAGGGAGAGCACCCGGAAACTGGAGAACCAATGCGTCCCCTCCAGCTCCTCGATGCTCTCCACTTCGTTGTGATCCAAATACAGGTCCAAGACTCCCTCGTAGATCTTGTTCGTTATCAGCGGGGTCAAATCGCTGATCGCGTTCCTGTCCACCCTCAGTATCTTCGTGAAGTTCGGCAGCAAAACCGGCAGCTCATCGATTCCCCTATTCGAGCAGTTCGCCTCCACGACGCGCTGCAATCTGTCGGAGAAATCCCAGAAGACGTTGATCACGGCGCATTCGCAGTACGAAGGGCAATTCATTTGCGAATTCTGTAAATCAGACTTTAGGGCTTCGTCTCCTCAAGGTTGGCTACCTGTTTTACCAGCAGGAATTTGGCGATTGGCAGCACCGGCTTGTCGTTGTACTTGGCGCCCACGCAACTCATGTTGCCTAAATCCTTGACCAGGGTCCTGTTCAGCCGCAGCGCCCAGTCCATGTTCTTCGAGCAATTCCATCTATTTCCTGTTACATATATTCTTTTTAAATCAAAACCAGTATTTTAATAATGCGAAAAGGTGCCAGAAATCATAATACATTGGGGTAATAAACTTGGGTTATAAATGCGAGGATCGATAATAAATTTGTCAAGGGTGGGCGGACGGAATGAGAATATCCGCTGCTCCGTAAATTTAGAACGGGAGAGATAAAATTAGGCGTCGCAAAAGCAGGATTTCAGAAACAAACGAAAAACGTCACCTGCGAAGTAGATTTCCCTCAAGCTCGGAGATTGCTTGACGAAAACCGGGAGTTTGTCCAACGTGTTGTTCCGGAGGTCCAGCAGCTGGAGGTTCTTTAGATGCGAGAAGAGGTTGTCGGGGATGCGGCGCAGCGAGGAATTGTTGATGATCAGACTCTGGAACAAACAAATGCAATCTTGACGTTTATTGTGTCGAATCGTTGGATGACGTTAGCGTACTTTGATCCAGTTTTCTTTGGTGGGGCAGTTGAGATAGGTGAAGTTGCTGAAGGTGACGGTGACGTTCTCGACGCGCGGCAACCTCCTGAGGATGTTGTTCAGGTACAGGGTGGTGTTCTCGTACTGGCAGAGGCGCAGCGACGTGACCTCGGGCAGGGTCAGGTCCGGATCCGGGTCGACGACGCCCCTGCACACGAGAGCTGTGTCGTCAAGACGACGGCATCCGTCGACCTCCGGGCAAGGTGGAGGCCCGGCGCCGGAGACGACGGCCACGCAACAGCAGCAGCACCACCACAGCCACGAGATGATCGTCCTTCGAGGGAAACGGCATGAAAAAAGGAGCAAGAAGTGTTATAATCATTTCGGCCTCGCCGTCTGACCCAGATCGCCGTCACCGGCGTGCGTAACCTAGAGATCGCCTCGTTCGGGTTATATATCAAAACGGTTTTACGTGCAAAAATGCACATCAATTCCCTCACTCTCTCTCTCTCTCTAGTATCCATTAGGAACCTCTCCCCCAATCAAAAGATACGAGTATTGGCATCCCTATGGCAACCGGCAACCGAAAAACAAGAACAAACGACGATACACCAATCTACGTGCATCATCTGGGAAAGGGAGAGAGAGAGAGTAATCAAATTCAGTATCGATCCCAAGTACGGCCCTTTGACATTTTCCTCCGGTAATTACAGATTTTCCGGCGCATGCCTTCATTTCCATTCAATCAAAGCCCACCTAATTCGATTACTCATTAAAACGAACAATCAAATTCCAATGTTTACTGAAGCATCTGCGTCTTTGAAACTTTGGATATAACTGAAAAGACAAACCGAAATGTAACGATGCTAATGACTCGAATAAACTTTATACATTTAAAAGGGAGCTAAAAATAACGTTTCGTGCTAACTTTAATAGGATGCTAATAGCGATGAAATTCTTACTAACTTCGAAACTTGGAAAGTTTGGTCTGTCCAAATTCAATTCAGTGCTCTGAACGAACCGTAAAATATACGAAATTATAACTGAAACGAATCTAATTACGTTTTATTGGCTTACTGCGAATCCACACGGCCAAGACTTGAATTATTTGACATTTAAACGAGTCGCTTTTGTTTCTTGTTTTTATTTTCTCTTAATTTATCGCTTCGCAATTTTGGGAATTGTGAAAAGATAGAAAAAAGAAGTTTGACTGGTTATTTTTGGGTGCACTAATTATAACTTTATTAGATTATGAAACATTGATGCATGTTAAATAAACTTTTCAAATGTTGTGCAGTAAAATGTGTGTATTCGATACTTGTCAAGTGACGTGCACAACTTGTCAATGGTGTTTTGCTAATGTCAAGTGTTTTGACAGATGTTTGAAAGCAAAAGTCAACGCGGAAGCGTTTTCAATTGACAGCAATCATTGTAAACGTCATATGTCAAACATTGCATTTAATTCTTGTCAACAATTGTCAAGTTACTCGTAATTCATTGAGCAACACATGTTTCTCATTAAACTATTTGCCGATTGACAAGTGAAAATAAAAGTCAACCGGAAACAAGCGCCATTGATTTTCAAGCGACTGTTTCTGTGTAATGTGTTTATTCGATACTTGTCAAGTGACGTGTAAAACTTGTCAATGATGTTTCGTTAATTGATACGAAAAATGTCAAGTGTTTTGACAGATGTTTGAAAACAAAAGTCGACGCGGAAGCACCGGAAGCAAACGCCATTGATTTTCAATTGACAGGTTAAAAGTAAGTTGTAAACGTCACATGTCAAACATTGCATTGAATTCTTGTCAATAATTGTCAAGTTACGCGTAATTCATTGAGCAACATATAAACAATTCGCTAATTGAAACAAAACACTTACAAAATAAAAGTCAACTGGAAACAAGCGCCATTGATTTTCAAGTGACAGTTACTGTCACGTAAGTTTGTAAACGTCAAATTTTTCTTCACATTCTAAAGCCGATACACTTACAACTATACTTGTCAAGTCACGGGTAAATCATTGTGTAAAGCTATCATCACGTGTTTCTCGATAAACCAATTAATTAACGTTTCGCTAATTGCGTCCAAACGCTTGCCGTTGACAGGTGTTTGAAAACAAACGTCACGTGGCTCCGTCGGAAGTGACAGGTGTCAGAGCGAATGGAAGTGTTACATTTCTCGTTTATATTTAACGCGTACGGAAATAGCTTCAAATTCATACAAATCAATTGAGATCTTCTCAGTTTATTTACTCCTCTTCGTAGCGTAAGTAGCAGTAGCAGTAGATTCATACTCACAGGCAGAGCGCGAACTCCTGGAACCACATAAATCGATGCCCGCGTTTCCCGGGAAACCTGCAACAAATCAAAGAATCCGTTTATTTATCGTTCATTTTTGTTTCGTTTCGCTTTTGCAAACTTCGTTTTGCGCCGAAAGTTTGCCGCGCGCAAACAAATTTCGCGTGTGACGTAAACGCTCTTTTGTTTCCGACGCCTCCTTTGATCACCCGCACACGTTTTTCACACTCTAATTAAGCGAAACTTGTTAATCACCAATTGTTTGATGATTAACAAATCGCATTTTTGGAGCGGATTGAAACGAAACTGGTTTTGTGTAAATGTATGAATGAATTTAACCTCCGGTTAAATTGCTGTTTGAATTTAACCTCCGGTTAAATTCCTGTTTTCGGTGTATCGAACGGATTTGCGAAAGTCCGGGGCGTAGCTCGTAATTATGATTCACTTCTCGTTTTGTAACTAATTCCGTGCAGTCCACATTAAATGAACGAGATACTGCTCTCTTTCGTAACAGTCCTCTTTCCTTCTGGGCCTCTTTTCTTTTCTCTCCATCTGACCGAATTTTGCAATTACACCCAACCCATACGAAAATACGTCAAATTATAACATCGAACGATGTGTCGCCTTTTACAGAAAAATTAGAGGAATCATTACGCAACAATTCGTAAGTTTTTTTATTAATGAGAACACTTCAAAAAGATACGTTCATTTTTGTTTCGTAATTACAATAGTAATTTGAGCAAATTGTGTGTCAAGTCATTAATTGAATACATTCATAATTAATTTGACATCTGTCAATTTTTACTTATGTCATTCTTTCGTTATTATTATTGGGCAACGAACTGCTTCAGTTAATCGATTTCTATTTGTTTTAATTAATTGATATTTGTCAGCTTTAAAACAAACTATTTTTCAACTGTTTTGGTTAATTGACATATGTCAACACATTTCTAATTGACAACTGTTTTGAATAATTCACATCTGACAGTTTTGAAACAACTGTTTTCATTAATTGACAGCTGTCAGTTGCAGAACAAACACATTTCAAACTGTTTTTATTTAATTGACTTTTAAGTACTTTGATTAATTTACATTTGTCACCTTAAAACAAACTATTTTTCAACTGTTTTGGTTAATTAACATCTGTCAGTTAGAAAACAAACACATTTCTAATTGACAACTGTTTTGAATAATTTACATCTGACAGTTTTAAAACAACTTTTGTTTACATAAATTGACATCTGTCAGTTGCAGAACAAACAAATTTCTAACTGTTTTCATTAATTGACATCTGTCAGTTTCAAAACAAACAAATTTCTAATTGACAACTGTTTTGAGTAATTGACATCTGACAGTTTTGAAACAACTGTTTTCATTAATTGTCTTCTAACCACTTCGATTAATTGACATTTGACAGTTTTAAAATAAACAAATTAGCAACTGTTTCGATTAATTGACTTCTGTCAGTTTACAAACAATCGATTAAACTAACTCTCGTTTAAATTAACAATGGGAAACACGTATTTCGTAGCACTAATTAGTTTAATTAACAACAACAAATATTACATAAACGATTAAATATTAACCTTTATTGTTATTATTGACAATAAAATAACAAATAACTTTTGTTTCATCACAAAACAATTACAGGTTTACTGAAGTGTATATACACAGAGCGGGTTTTAGTTGCAATTCATCTGCTTCAATTTACGTGTAATTTCAATTGCTTCTTTACATTATTCAAATCGCATTATTGATTATCGAAGATATGCAAAAAAAACAAAACTTGTTTCGCGATTCCGCGAATCACGAGATTCGGATTTACCTGATCGTCTTGGAGAATAAATCCGATTTGCCTTGAAATAACAATTGATGATTGAAGATGTTGTTTTTGTTTTGTTTTCACTGATGATTCGGTGAGAGAGGAGCGTTTCGGGCGTCGCGACGCGCTCTTCTTGGGCACGGCAATCGCGGCACACTAGATGATGATAGTCCATTCATTCGCGGCGCAGGCGGCCGTGATTTGGTGCACGGCTGCAGGTCTCAACCCCACCTCCGATACACGCGAAAACGCGCACTGTGGAGGTGGCGACCGGAGCGAAGCGGATCGGAGAGAGTGTCAAGGTGAAATGAATGGATCTGTTATTTTGTTTTTTTTTTTGGTGTGATTCTCTTGTTTCCAGTTTGCTTCTTCTGTTTCTAGTTTGCTTTTTCTGTTTTTGGTTTGCTTCTTTTGTTTTTGGTTTGATTGTTCTGTTTCTAATTTGATTCTTCTGTTTTAGTCTGCGATTGTGAAGTGGGTTTATCATGCAGCAGTTCTTGGATCTGGAGTAGAGTCTTCCCCTTGGTTTCGGGGATGAGGACGTAGGTGAAGACGAAGCAGATCAAGCCGCTGACCGCGAAGATCCAGAAGCAGGAGCCGATTCCGATGGACCGGATTAAGAGGGGAAAGGCGAAGGTGATGAGGAAGGCGAGGAGCTGGGAGACGGTGACGGCGAGGACGGCGGCGGGAGATTTGAATCTGGGCGGGAAGAGTTCGCCCAGCAGGATCAGCGGGACGCTCCCCATGCCAAAGTTGAAGGCGACGACGAAGGCGACCAGACAGGCGACGGGAAACCACGGGATTTGCTCGGTTCCCAGCAGGAAGAAGGTGCCCAAACTTCCGAGAGACACGAAGACGCCGATCGAGGAGGAGAGCAGCAGACGACGACGTCCGAGGCGATCCACCGTCAGCACCGTGACCAGGAAGGTGACCACCTTGGCGACGCCTATGACGATGGTCGCGACGCCCGGGTCGAGGCCTCCCGGAGCCATGGCGAAGATCGGCTGCAAGTAAATCTGAATCGCGTAGATCCCGGTGAACTGCTGCAGACTGCTCCCGACCACGGCTATGATCAGCGCCTTCTTCGAATCCCGGATCAGCTCGCCGAATCCGACTCGCTCCTGTCTGCATTCGAACGCCTTCTTGATCTGCACCAGCTCACCCTCGGCGTCGCACGCTGCGCCCCTGAACTTCCGCAGCACGCGCTTCGCCCCCTCGTCGTCGCCCTTGGCAACCAGATGGTAGGGCGTCTCCGGGACGCAGCACAGCAAGCACGCGATCATCAGCGTCGGCGGAATGAGCGCGATCAGCGAGAACATCTTGATGTCCACGAAAGTGCCGAGGGCGTAGGAGAACAGGTTGCCGAGGGTGCCGAAGATCCCGAAGAAGGCGGCCAGAGCGCCGCGGTTCGAGCTCTCGCTGATCTCGGCCACGTAGATCGGGATCGTCGTGTAGATGCATCCACCCGTCAAGCCGCCCAGCACTCGGGCCAGATAGTACAGGGACATCTCGTCGACGAAGGCCTCCAGCAGGAAGGAGGCCACGGTCGGCAACGTGAAGATGCCCATGGTCAGCTTTCGACCCAGCCGTGAGGTGACCGGAGTCGCCAGGAACGGCCCGACGATGGATCCGACGATGTACAGCGACCCCAACAACGACTCCTCGTCCGCAGTAACAACCCTTCCCAGAGGATTCGAGTCGTCCGTCTTCTTCAGCCTGGGAATCGCCGAAGACGTCCACGTCAAGCCGATTGTTGCCGAAAAACTCATCAAGTTCACTGCGGAAAACGATCGTTAAGATCGATTGTTTTCAATCGAACCGTTTATCAAATTACTCACCGACGCATGTCGTGAAATAGAGGAACAACGTTTCCGGTCTCGTCAGGCGCATCTTCTGGTTACCAATGGAAACGTGGTGGGGGGTCGCGCCTTTTAAATAGCGATCGGCGTTGGCGTAATTGCCCCGGCAATTTAGATAAACGCTGCACACTGGGAATGAACAAAGGGCGAAACGAGAAAAAATGGAAATTTAGAACAATAAAAAAAAGGAAATGCACATACCATTATCATTCGCTGCGGCGAATCAATTGTAAAGTTTATTTATCTAAAGCGCACCGTAATATAACTATTACAGGTTGCTGTTTTTCTAAATTTACTTTATAGTTTATATAAGTTACATAGTTTTTTTTTGTTGATTTATCTTAGTAACCGGAATGCGAACCGTGAGATCCGGAATGGGAGGTTTTCGATGAGGATACGCTGTGGCTTCCCGAAGATGATCCAGAGAATGAGGATTTCGAACTTTCTGAAGAAGCGGACTGCGATCCGCTGTGACTTGCTGACGTTGAGCCGGAAGAAGAGTCGGAGAATGAACCGGAAAACGAATCATCTTGATCATCGGAATATGCATCACCATGACTACCAACATGAGAAACATGATGTCCGCCAGTATTTGAATCATCATAATAAGAATCACCATGACTACCAGATTCTGAACCATGATGGCTGCCAGTATATGAATCATCATGGCCACCGGAATATGCATCACCATGACTACAAGATACGTGATGACCGCTAGAATACGAATCGTGATCCCCCGAATATGAATCACCATGACTACTAGAATGTGATCCGCGATGGGCACCAGCATAGGAATCATCGTGACCATCATAATACGAACTGTGATGATCTCCGGAATGTGAATCATGATGGTCAGAATAATGATCGGGTGATCCAAAGTCATCCTCCGAAGAAACTGAATGCGCGCCCGAACTTTCCTCCTCGGAAGACGAATCGTGATGACTCCTCTGATATCTCCCAGTTCTTCCTGAAAACGAACTGGAGCTTGATCCAGAGAATGATCCCGAGTTGAATGCTGGATGTGATCCGAAACTGGCACCGTTCGATCCAGAGAATGATGTTGAACTGGAACCGGAATGAGCACCGGATGATGAAGACCCGGAGAATGAGCTGGAACTCGATCCAGAGAATGCTCCTGATGATGATCCAGAGTGTCCTCCAAATACACCGCCGTTTAATCCAGAGAAAGATCCGGAAGATGAACCGGACGTAGATCCGGCATGACCACCAAATGTGTAAGAGTTTGATCCAGAATTTGATCCAGAGTGTCCCCCGAATCCATAACCATGCGACGCAGTGAAAGTTCCGGACGATGAACCAGAATGTCCTCCATGGAAAGCTCCAGAAGACGATCCTGAATGTCCTCCAAAACCAACACCATTCGTTCCGGGGAAGGCTCCTGGAGACGATCCAGAATTGTCACCAAATCCATCGCCGTTTGATCCATAGAAAGTTCCAGAATTCGAACTCGACGTTGATCCTGATTGTGCTCCGAAACCATCAGTATTCGATCCAGAATTATCGAATCCATCATCGTTGTGTCCAGATAACGCTCCAGAATGTCCTCCAATTGTATCAACATTTAATCCAGAAAGAGATCCTGAATGTCCATCAAATCCGCTACCGTTTGGTCCAGAGAAAGTACCATGAGTTGATCCAGAATTACCATCGAATCCAGCACTGTTTGATCCAGACAAAGTTCCGGAAGATGATCCACTTGATGATCCAGAATGTCCTCCAAATTCATCGACATTTGATCCCGAGAGAGACCCGGAAGTTGATCCTGAATGAACTCCACCATTATTTAATCCGGAAAAAGCGCCTGAAGATGATCCAGAATGTCCACCGAATCCAGCACTGTTTGATCCAGAGAAAGATCCGGAAGTCGATCCAGAATGTCCACCGAATCCAGCACTGTTGGATCCGGAGAAAGCACCAGAACTTGATCCAGACGATGATCCAGAATGTCCACCAAATACACCACCGCTCGATCCAGATTGAACAGCCCAACTGGTATAGTCTGAACCGGCATGAGGAACACCGAATGACCCAAAGTCGAAACCTGAAGGTCAAACGTCAAATGTCAAACAAAAATTAGTACAAAAATTGATACGTCGATGGACAGTTCATACCTGTAGCATCTTTATTGCTTCCAAAAATGCCGCCGATAAATCCGCCGTGAGGGGACGACCCAAAGGGAAACGTACCGGTGAAGACCTTCCCAATTTCTGCTATAAATTGGACACACAAACGTCAGTTTGACATGTTGGACATGTGATAATGACAGCAATCAATTTGACACATAAATGTCAGTTTGACATGTTGGATAAGTAACAAAAGATGATAACAGTAACAAATTTGACACATAAACGTCTATTTGACATATGATATGATAAAAGTAATCAATAACTGAAAGACGTCAAACTTAACAAGTTTACACTTACGCGGAACGGGATTGGAATGAGCGCCGAAGAAACAGATAGTGAAAACCACGACGATCTTCATCTTCGTTTTCCTGAAGTTGTTGGGTTGAAGTCGAACGAACATATGATGGAGTTCTTTGCGTAAACTCGAGGTTATATACTTGATACATTGGACAGGTTTCCCGGAATATTCTGCAATAATCTTCAAAAATCCCCAAGTCGTTACTAATTACTAATTATTACCTGGTCTCGATGATAACATCCTATCTTTCTCCCCGAAACAAAGCAATCGGTTAACGAAGAATTGGAGAAAACCCTTCTGCTCTTGACCTCTAACCAGTTTACTCACAACAAAACAAAAACCCTACTAATTTCATCGAAATCCAATGATTCATCATGATACAACTCCTTACATTAAACGAATTTGAAGGTTTTAAAATACATAATTACTTGTCAATTCTTCTAATTATTTGAAGAAAAGAAGGAAATACACATTAGTCAACAAATTATTCGTATTTATTTTAACAATTAGTTCTTTTGATTTCCATTTTTGGCTTTTGACAAAACTCCGACGACTGGCCCAAAGTTTGAATTGCCAGGTTCCACGTTCGGTTTGACGGTGGCTTTCGGTATTCCGATCAGTGGTTTAATGGAAACCACTTTGCCTTTCGGCTTCTGCGTCGGATTCACCTTCCCGAAGAACGGAGGATTCGGGCGTTTCGCAACGGCGTGGGTCTCTTGCTTGGGAATTGCGAGGTCTTCGACAACATTGGTGACTTCCGATCGCTAACATCACGTTCTGCACAATAAAACATATTCATTATAGATTCTCAGTAATCGTTACTGATTTGTACACTTACTGTGGTGATATCCTCCATGTTGTTTGTTGCCACGGTAATTTCCGCCATGATAGTTACCGCCATGATAGTTACCGCCATTATAGTTACCGCCTTTATAGTTACCGCCATGATAATTTTCACCCTTGTAATCATGATGTTTATTGCAGCCATGGCAACCGCCCTTTTTCTTCTTGGCGTCGCAGACGACCACGGCGACGATGGCCAGCACCAGCAGGAGGTAAGTAATCTTCATTCTGAAAGACTTTCGAGTACTAGAAACGAATTACTCACGGCAAACCTTTATATATAGATGCAATTAACTTGCAATTAGTCGATGAAAGTTTCCCGTGAAAAGTGAAATCGGTGTAGTTAATACTTTGATAATCACTTTTATTCAAAGAATTTTTGATGTTTTTCTTATAAAATTACTTTAGCTGAAAATGAAATGAATGAAATGAAAAGTGTTTTACTAAGCCTCGAGAAAAACGAGTGTCTTCACTAATTAGCGAATA
>JAFMTC010001610.1:22954-44837 GCA_018845635.1 Nicrophorus orbicollis | reverse complement strand
TTATTTATGTTGTTTTTTTTTTGCCGTCAGACGAAAATTTCCGGTGAGATGCGTATCATCATCCGCTTCTGACGAAGTTTGTGTGTTGCCGCGTACACACACGATGGCTGCAGGGCAAACCATCAACTTGACCTCCAACCCGATCATCGACTGCTACGATGAAGAGTTCAACAGGAATCTGCAGCTGGCCAAAAATCTCATCGTGCAGCTCAAAAGGAAGCAAGGTTGTATAAACATAATGAATTTTGCATTGCGAAATCGCTAGATACCCATCCATTTCATTTGCTTGTTGATGATCTCACTGGGAAAAATGATGATTCTGGAGAATCATTGATACTGAAAAGATCAATCAATATCCACTGATTGATTGTATCTTCAATTCTTAAGAGTCATAAAGAAACAAGACACGAATACGTAATATCGATTTATTGGAAAAATGTAATAATATAATAATATTCTGATCTAACTTATAGACAAAACAACTCTAAAATCGAATTTCTCGGAGGTCTGAGAAATGCGCATAGAGTACTATTTTCAATCACTTTTTTTCAGTTCCTGTTATAATTTAACCACTGTTGTTGTTGTTTGCAGATCGCGAGATTTGCAGCAAGTGGATTGCGAAGCTGTGCGACCTGAAGTCGACCGATCCGAGCGTGAAGAAGAACCGCAACCAGTTCTTCAAGTACTTGTTGACCGTCCTCCATAAAGGCATCGACGACGCCCCGCCGCACCATCACGGGTATCCGCAGTACAGCGACAAGGTGGCTGCCGTCTTGCATCTTACATCTACTAATAGTAATCTGTGGAAGGAGAGAGAAACGTGGAATCAATTCGTTCGTTTGTTGCTTGCAGCACGGGGCCATCGGCGACAAGATGCCGGGGAAGAGCTACATGAGCCGCTGGAGCGCCGACCGTAGGACGTACGTGGCGGTGAAGCCGATGCCGGGACGTGGCGCGCTCGTCTACATGGCTGTCTCCAAGAACCCCGAGCTCGGATGGGAGTACCACAAGTAGTGATACGCATTTTCCGTCATCGACGATCCACACTAATAACTATAACACTTACCTTAAAAATTTATGTACACCTCACGTCTCCTTTTCGACGATAAATTACGTTATTCTAAACACCTTAACGTCGCTTCCTGCCCTTGTTGCCGGACGCCTTGTGAACGCCCTTGCCGCTCTTGGGCTTCTTTCCGCCTTTGGGCGCTGCCACCGGGTTTCCTCCCTTCTTTCCGCGTTTGCCAGCCCTAGGTTTCTTCGACGAGGGTTCCTCGTGCCTGAACAACAAAAAACGTTAACAACTCCCCAATCGAATATAGCAAAGCCAACTTACAGAATCTCTTGCTCTTTGTATAAATGCTTCGAGAGGGCCTTGGTCACATCAAGTTTGGGCTTCTTGTTGAGCACTGAATCGATGAGGGCGAGATTTTCGCTCCTCTCCTGCGTCGCCGGAACGACGGGCATCTTTCTCTTCCTCCTCGCCCCAGGCGTAATATCAGAAACCCCACGAGCCTCCTTCTCCTTCGGCAGTGAAGACTGGAATTTTCCAACACTCGCTGTCGACGATTTAGCTACTGTAATTGCAGTCACCAGCTACGGAACATAATTAATTGAAACGCAATTACAAATCAAACTAAAAACTACTTACATCTTTCGAATTGGCCATGTCCGGATTGACAACACCCATCTTGGGGATCTTGATGTTCTTCGCTTTGGCGATATTCCTCAGCCTCTGGAACTCGTTCTTAGCGACCCTCTCAACTTTAGCCTGCTTCTTCTTGGCGAACTGATCCTCATAAGGATCGGCGTTTCCGGGAACCTCGATCACCCAATCCTTTTCCCTTTCAGCTGCCGCCCTCTTGTAACCATACTCCGGGATCCATTCCTTCAACTCCTCATCCCAGTGCACCTTGGGCTTGTTCGATGTCCTGATGCCCTTCTCCTTGGCGAAGGCCTCCCATTTAGTCAGAGCTTTCTGCTTTGGCACAGGCATCGATCGTGGCAGGGTCATCTTTACGTTCGGTAGTTTCACAACGACGGCATCGTCCACGCGCTCCGTTGGTAACTGCCATATCTGGTTGATGAGGAGCTGAATGTTGTCCCTCGTCAGACTCTTAATGTAATCGTTTTTCTCTTTGCTAAAATTTAGAACGTGTGTTAGTTACCTTGTTTTGACTTTACAATTACAATTTAATGTGTCCTTACTTGATCAATTTCGCGTCCAAATCGTTCGTGTCGACGGCCAGAAGGGCGCCCACATCGTACTCCAACTCCAGGTGCTTCTTAACGTGGATGGGCTTGAACTTCTCCGCATCTTTGGCGGTCTTCTCCAAAATTTGCGCTACAACATCCATACTCGTTCCTCAAACTAATCACTAAAAATAACCTAAAAGAATGTAAATACGGCGAGAGAGCACACCGCACCGCACGTGCCGAAAGGTACGCGAAGTTGGTCGCAAGCGCTGCCAACGTCAGGAATGAAAATTTCAAAAGTAAGTTTCAAACGTTTAAATCGTGTGATGTTTCTGTAACAACCGTTGGCATTTGTTGTTTGTTTATAAGAATTCGTATTGAAAATCGATTGTTTTTTTTGTTGTTGCGAGTTCGTTTTTCTGTGATGCGCGTAATTTCAGCGTGCAATTTGTCAGGTAACAACGCCCAAATCGTACTGTGCATGTGCAGTTAAAGAAGGTCAGCGAAATGCTGCAATTATCGATCTTACCCGGCCGTTCATCATCATCGTCGTCGCCATCGCATCATTATTATTCCGCTCCGAGCAGCGGCCGCGTTTTGGTAGCCCTGCGCAACAGGTTTGAAACAATTGAAAACATAACCTGAGCTGGTGTTGCTATTGGTCGATTCCTACCATCGAAGAAGAGATGACCGAGGATTTGAGCACGGAGCAGAAGTTCCCGCCGAGGCACCTGCAGGTCCTCCACAGGTACGACACCGAGTACAACTCCGACTCGGTGGAATGGTGCCCCATCGAGCCCTACCGCAACTACTTCGTGTGCGCCAACTACCAGCTGCAGGAGTTGGTCACCGAGTGCGCACCACGTACGTTCCATCAAACCATACTTTGAATAAAAAACAATTATTAATCATTTACGTTTAGCCGAGTCGCCGAGGAACACTCGATTCGGTCGCATAATGCTCTTCTGCCTGGAGGGCGAAGAGTTGGTGCTGAAGCAGTGCATAAGAACTGCGGCTATCCTGGACCTGAAGTGGTGTCACGTCGCTCTGAACGGGTTCCCTGTTTTGGGGGCCGTCGACGCTCTGGGCCACCTGATCATCTACAAGCTCACCGATGAGAAGCTCGAGCTCATCGATACGCATATCTCGAAGACCGAGGGAAAGGAGACTTTGATGCTTTCTCTCGATTGGTCCACCGGGGTGAAACAAGACAACCCCAAGATCATAACATCTGACTCGAACGGTTATGCACATTACTACACATACTCCGACGTTTTGGGGAAAATCCAGACGTACAAGGCGCACAAGTACGAGGCTTGGATCGCTGCTTTTTACTACTGGGACACAAATATCTTTTACACAGGTAATTGTTTTGAGATTGAAACATAAAAAAATAAGATTTATTTTGTTGTATTTTGCAGGTGGAGACGATTCTTATTTGATGATGTTCGACGCAAGGAGCGGCCTGGAGCCGGTGATCAAGAATCGGAGTCACTTGGCAGGCGTGACCTGCATACATTCCAATCCTTTCCTGGAGTTCATCGTGGCCAGTGGAAGGTATTTTCAATTCAGTGTAAACTATTGCAAGTTTTATTTTTATTTTCTCTATTATAGTTACGATGAAAGCGTGAAAATATGGGACATGAGGCATTTCAGGTCTCCTCTGAGAGAGACGAAGATGCCCGGTACGATGTGGAGGTTGAAATGGGACCCGTTCGTTGGAAACCATCTGCTTGCGGCGTGCATGCTGGGCGGAGTCCACGTGCTGGAGTGCAAGGATCGTCCTAGCGTGGTGGAGAGCTTCTACGAGCACGAGAAGATCGCCTACGGCGTCGACTGGCGTCATTCCACCGTCGACGAGGACATCGTCATCGCCTCGTGCTCCTTCTACGACCACCTGCTGTGCGTGTCTCAGCTGAAGCTCGACTTTTGAGCGAGCAGCAGCAGCAACTCGATGTAATTAGCTTTAAGATATGTGTGTATATTTGTTGTGTATATGTAATCTAAATGTGCGACTGTTCGTGATCTCTGTTATGGCAATGTAAGAAGGATGAGAGAATAATAACGGAGAGAATACTCTAATTGTAGATGGTGGTGTATTTTGGGCTGTATACGCTCCGGAGCTGTTGGCGATGCTGCCGACAGGTAGCGCGGACGTCGTGGGTGTAGTGGATGGGATGCAACGCAAAGTACACGGATCCATCGACTGCAGCAGAATCAAGCGATAGTCTGGTATCGGTGGCTGCGAGGTGCGTGCTGGGTCGTCCCCCCCATACCATAGCATAGTGACGCAAACCTAGTTTTAGCCTGGCTGCTGGTGGAAAGCGAACGTTTCTGGATTAACCCAGTGCTGGTGGCGGAGCGGTCTCAGAAGACTAGTGCATCACTGAGAAGATGATGATGATCATGTTCTCGTAGTTCGATCGAGTCGAGCAACCCCAATCGGTTTTGCATCATCCCTCCTCGAGCTTCTCCCGATCCTCCTTACCCTCCACCAGATACGTGCATACATATAAAAGAAGTATATAGTACACGGTGGTAGTAGTAGTAGTCGATGTGTGCGTGCGGGGAATGAAATCGAAGCGCCGCCACCGCCAGAACGGCACTATCCTCGATGGGACACCCCATTAATGGTAAGTGAACCCAATTCTATACACGAGAAAGAGTGAAATAAAAATACACCAGCTATATTTGTACGTGCGAGTGTACTTTGGTGGTGGCCCGCTAATTCCGAGCGCGAATTCCAGCACCAATTCTCGCTAATTACTTACAACAATTGAATCCGCACTTGCGGCGCCAACTCTTATTAATTGCGGATCGAAACGAAATCACGTAATTCATTTGTTTATTTGAATCCTTGCCGTAGGTCGGACACGCGTTTACGCACCCGTAAACTAAACATGCACCACCTCATTTCAACTTAATCCCATTTGCTAATCCCTAATCGGAACGTTTGCCCTTAATAAGTACACTTGCTTTCACACAATCGAATCTCTGCGTTATCATCGAATTTTCACTTGAATCCTCATCGGTCATTACAACACGAGACGAAATATAACAACTAATTTATCAGTTGAGCTTGTATTTGTATACACGCTCCTATTTTTGTGCTTCGAGTGTTTACTAACATGTGCTACATTTCACATCGAAAAAGATAGAATATGGTCAAAGCTAGTTAACAACTTTTTAATCAAACTAATCGTGAATGCTAAAATCGTTCCTTTGTTTTCATTTTTGTTTTGTTTGAGCCAAGGAGAAGCTGAAAAAAGAAATGAACGCGATGAGTGGAAAAACAGGAAGGCGAAGAAGCGGCTGCTGCGACCCATTTCATCAGCTGATTCACGCTCCCCGCATACTTTTGACATGTGTCATGCCGTTCATGAATCGAACAGACTAAGAAATGTGAGAGGAGAGGAGAAGGAGAGATCTTTGATATTGTTGCATTTTTGCTGTGATCGCTCGGAACGTGGAAGTAACAAAGGGAACGGGTGTCAAGTGTCGAATCGATCAATCTGCGATGCATCATCATCGCAGATTGAGCACATTTTCCACTCCGTTCTTGCACAAGTCTCCCATGGTTACACATTTAAACATTCGAAGTTTGTTGTTGTTTCAGTCGCGCTAACGTGATTTGGCGTTCGCATGAATTAGAGTCAATTGATGATTCGCCGCGTAAGTTCAAGGCAACGATTGATGATGGCATCATTAACTTAATTGCAGTGCCAAGACTTTCAGTTTGAAACTTATAGATTTGCAAAATTGTTTACGTTTTTTATTAGCTTTACACTACATTCGATACGTCCTGTCGATCCAGTTACAATTAACATTTTACAGTAGAAAGTTTACAAAATACAATCAGGATTAACGTGACGTTTGAACTGAAATTCGAATTCGTTTTATTCAATTTAATCTGCGATATTTAAGGAATTCTTGTTTCAATTGCATCTTTAGATTCGGAAGATTGTACAATATATAATTCAGGAGTTTGCTACGTGACATTTGAACTGAGAGCGTTATTATTCATCAATTCGCGTTCCCTTGAGATGCAAACTAGAAACGGTATTATGTTCTTCCGATCTCTTCGCCCCGAGATTCACGCAACTTTGAGCTGCTTCCAGAGACGTGCACACAAAGAGCGAGAGAACGAGTTGAATCCTGAGAGACGATTGTTTTTGCTTCGCTTCTTCATTTTCTTTGCAAACATTCGACACGCATGTGGGCACGGTCATCGAGAGGAGATCTCGTAGTAATCTCGCGTTTCGCGTAAAGAAGAAAATCGCATAAATTGGTCGTGTCTCTGTGAAGCAGCATGGAATCGCCTAAAGTCAAGTGAGTTGAATCTAGAGAATATACTACGAAGTATATGACTAATTCGATTAAAGTCGGAAAGAAAATAGTAGCAATTTTGTTTACAGTTGCCATGGATATGTTAATAAACAATTATCGTTTGCGGGGGCAGAGATTCTGTTGCCATGGTGTTCATTGTCAAAACAAATGAGGTTGCTTCGTGACAAGTAGAAGAACATCTGTTGATTTGTGTATGGGAAGCGCACGACGTCCATTCACATGTTATTAAGTACGAATGGACAGGATGCGAAGGGTAATTGAATAACGCGTCCATATGTGTGTATTAAATGTTTCACTTGAATGCAGCGTGTTTGTAGAAGGAGAGGAAAAAGGGAAATGCAAATGCGATTAAATGTTCTTGAAATATTTCAGATGCGACGCGAGAACGGTGACTGGATATTATTACTGCTGTGAGAAGAGGAAGATGAGCAGCAGACCGAGTTCGGGGGGCGGGGCGAAGGGCCACCGACGCTCGGAGTCGGGGGGCGGGCCCAGGCCGGGCTCCGCCCAGAGCTACGAGTCCGGGGACGGAGCCGCTGCAGCAGCGGCGGGACCACGTCGTCCCGGTCATCATCGGTCCAAGTCGGGAGTGCACGAGCGAGAGCGCACCGACAGCGGTAGCTCACAAAGTAATTGCGTATTATATCTCATAATATTTGTAATTGCAAGTTGTTTTTACTTTAAATTTTCAGTTTCGAATCGGCTGGAATTCCGGTCGTCTCAGCTGATCAACGAATCGCAGTCGTCGTGCACGAGGCCGACGTCCCTCTACCCTTTGAGGAGCAGCGATGGGACGATCCTGCAGGGTCCTGTTGAGCCCCTCCAGCCGGAACGTGAGCCGATCAACTTCGACGTGAATCTGATCGGAGCGCCGCCCGAAGTGGAGCAGCTGGTGAACAACATCAAACAAGTCGCGGAGCAGTTCTTGTACCATTGGAGAACCTTCCCCATCAGTGCGTTGCTTCGTACTTTTTGACTAGAACCGTAATTTGTAATTTATTGTGTAGTCCTGCCCAGTCCGGTGGCGCAGAGCGATTCGTTCCCCACGTCCAACGTCACCTCCGACGGTTCCCTGGGGCGGAACAAATGCAAGCACCACCTCCGCGATCTTTTCGTCACGCCCTCTTTCGATGAGCTGGACGCCGTCGCCGTGGACAGTAAAGGCGAGACGCGCAAATTGACCGGAAAGCAATTGGAATACATTCGGGAAAGAGGGTAAGCCTTATATTATAAGCAGACGCATAACATTAAAAGAAAATGTTCATGCTTTATTACAATTGAACGCTAAAGTTAAAAAGTATAGTCGAAAAGCTGTGGTGGATTTACTGCCGCTGCTGCGAAACAAGTTGCATATGAAGATTTAGATTGCTAGATCAAAAGTTGTCGCTTCAAAGTATTGAACATTTCCTTTACGTAAACTGTAATATTATTCACGTTGGCCGTAATTTTCTGTACGAAAAGCTTGCACAAGGATAAATATGGGAAGCCGAAAAGGCTGAACTTTCAACAGCTAGACTCCATCCGACGCAAGGGGTATGTGATTTGTGTACGAACGTGTTTGTTTATTCTTTAGAAATGATTTACCTATTTTGTTTTGGAGTGTTTTACATTTTCAATTGCTTTTTTATTGGACTTTTGCTAATTGCTTCAATTCGCCTGCAGGGAATTCGACGTGGAGAGTTTGAATTTCCCGGGACAGCAGCACAAGTGGAAGCTGTCGCAGCTGCTGCAGAAGGGGACGGAGAGGAGCCGGGATTCGCTGCTGAACGATCTGGCGTTAGCACTGCGATTCCTCTTCGTTACGTCGCGCAACCGTCTGGTGTCGCACTTCTTCAGCATCTCGCAGGCCTTCCGAGGACTTCTGATCGGATTCCTGAGGATTCTGGACATTCTCGTGGGAATTCCCAGCTTGCAGGCGAACAACCTGGACACGAAGATCCGCGAGGAGCGCAGCAAGTACTTGGTCGCGGAGCTGGTCTGCAGGCCGGAGCACGAGGAGTCGCTGGAGCTGCTGTGCTCGTACGTGCGGAAGCAGCTGAGGAGGGCGGCCACCGAGAAGTTCGAGGTGACCAGAGAGTGCTCCCAGCCGCCCGTTTCTGTACCCTACAGGTATCTGACGACGGCCGGCGCGGAGCTCGACCTGAGGCTATGGGATCGCACGCTGATGAGGCGCGCCCTTCCGCATTTGATCACCATCCTCGAGCGAGAGACCCGAGGATGGTTCCTGCACTTCCGCGAACGACTCATCGCCGAGCTGCGCGCGGAGAAGATGCCCGACGAGGATATCGAGAGGGAAGTCAACGAGGCCGTCATGAAGGAGTACCTACAGAGAGTGTACAACAGCATTCTATCGCACCCCGATATCCAGATGCTCGGCGACGGCATCGCCCAGCTGCTGGTGCAGCAGGCGCAGAGCGTGGTCCTGATGCATAAAGCCGTGGAGAGCGTGCAGAGGAGGTTATCCAAGTCGCAGGAGATGGTCAAAAGTCGTCTGTGCAGCGCTCATCCCGTTCTGTCGAGGATCGCCCCTTGGCTGCGCTCCAGGCTGAACACGGCCGAACTCAAGTTCAGCATTGGAAATCAGTGGAGCGCGCACGAGGAGGCGCTCACCCTCTGCCACGGGCAGAAGCTCAACCAAACCATCTACTTCCTCAACAGAGACTTGGCTTTCATGAAGGAGGTAAGCGATCGTTAGCGTTGCTGATTATTCCTGTTTTAATCATTGAGTTTCTCAAAGAGAGAACCGGCGCTTCTGCGTGAGCTGCGGAAGGTGAAGAAACCGACGCGCAGTTTCTTCTGGCCGACGCAGATTTGGTTGCCCACGAACTGGATCGTCCGTCGTAACTTCCAGGGACAATCCGAGGTGGTTCCCACCGTCCTCAGCAAGCAGGCCACCAGCATCACAACACCACGCTCCGATCCGAGTCAACCGGTGAGCAATACATCTATATCTCTTCCTTGTTTGCATTTTTATGTGATCGTTGTGCTGCTGCAGGTGTTTCTGGTGGAGAAGGAGATGGTGAGGACGACGACGACGCGTTGGCCTCTATGGAGGATCTTCAATTACTTCCATCGCACGTGGTGCTGGACATGGAACGCGATGTTCTTCTTCGGCATCCTCATCCCCTGGTGCACGCCGATCGGAGTGCGCGCCCTCTTCAGCATGGAACCCTTCATGCCCGACCTGGAGTTGTCGCAGGTCAACGGCACTCTGTTTCCGCGCAAGAGCAGCCTCACCTCCACCCTCTGTTCCCGGCTCATAAGTCTCTGGCGGCACATATCCAAGTCGCGCACTCATTTCGAAACGAAACCGGACACCGGCTTCATCGGCAAAGGTCTAACCCGGCACACGAATCGCGTGTGGAATTACTTCTTCAAAGGACTCTTCGGCACCTTGGGTCTGGTGCTGGTCTTCCCGATCGTAGCCATCCTCGTCACGCTCAACTGCCTCTTCATCGCGATGACAGCAATGTTCTGGATGCCCATCCTCACGCTCGGAGTGCAGATCTTCAACGGCCTCATCTACGATCTGGATAGCCCGGAGCTGCGACGAAATCGCTTCTTCGTCCTGTTCGAGGCTGTGATATGGAACATCGGTTTGCAGGGCTGCGTGCAGCCGATCCTGGCCTTGCTCGTAGCGTTCATCGTGTGCCCCATCATTTCGCTCATCATCTTAACAGGTAATCAATAAACGGTATCAATGAATTCACATATAAATATCATTGTTTAAATGCAGGCGGAATCACCCGTTACTGGTTGCGTCTGCTGTGGGACACCGCAATATTCCATGCGATCATCAAGAAGCGCGGCAGGATTCCGGCGAGCGATAGTTTCGTGGTGAAGAGGATCGCCGGGCCCGGCCTCGCCTCCGACTACTACTTCCAAATCACGCCCGAGCAGGCGTTGGCCGCCTTCGAGGCGAAGATGGAATGGGACGAGCTGGCAGCCTACCAGAGCATCATGGAGGCGACGATCCTGCAGCCGCAGCGCGACTTTGCGCAATTCGTGGAGGCGTGTTTCGGCAGTTTCTCCACGCAACTGGCTAAACCTGCGGGTCCGTACAAGGTCCTCGAAAAGGAGTCGCAGAATCTGATCGCCGTTCTGCACGAGAAGCTGGAGCGACGGAGACGCGACCTGCAAACCGGCCTGAACGTCAGCGTGAAGAGCAAGATCAAGTTGGCGACGAACGAACTCAAGATAGCCATTCAGCAGGGAGCGCTCATGCTGGAGCGCTTCTATCCGAAGCACATCCTGCCGAAGCTGGGCTGCAGCGAGGAGCAGTTCTGGGACAGCAGAGCCTTGACGGTGGGCGATTGGGCCGGACTGAGCAGTCTGCTGTACACCGAGCTGTTCAGCTTGGACATACTGACGCCGCTGGATCACACCGACACCAGTTTCAGGCTGGATCCGCACCCTGGAGCGGACATCGCCAGGTACTCGGAGATGGTGCAGAGGGCGCAGATGGGCGCTGGAGGTCCGGATCTGCTGGGCAACGTGTACACGCCCAGGGGTAACATCCAGGTGCACTCTCCGTACCTGGAGGTGTCCGCCTTCAATCCCCGCTCGAAGCTGACGGCGACCGGGAAGAAAAACGCGGAGAAGAGGAACGAAGCGAACAGCGCTTCGAATTCTTTGGCCGCGGCATCTCGGGCAAACGCGACGCTGTGGACGCCTTGGAAGAAGAAGCTCAAACCGTACTCGCCCGACAAAATGGTGATTCCGTTGTCCGTGCCGCATCCCGCCCACATCGCCGTGACCATCTACAATCGGGACACCGAGAACCCGATCCCCCTGGAGGCTGAGATGTGCCAGAGCATCTTGCGCGGTATAGAAGAGAGCCACGTGTCGCCTGACGATAGTGGTATATATTAAAAGATATCAAACAGACTTGCGCGTCCGCTGCACGAAATTTGCTATAATATCACGATTATCTTCTCTTTCAGGAATCGTCCGGTTTCGGAACGGCGTCGGCGACTCCTTCGAGACGGCCAGCTCGAGCTCCGAATCACCGGACACGCCCAACACGACGGTGGCGACCAATGAGGAGGTGGCAGCAGCGGCGGCGATGCAGGCCCCGCCCGCCTCCGAGGGCGTCTACCATTGGACGCTCAGCAACTGGGGCCAGAGGAAGAGGAACAATTCGGGGACGGTTCGCGTGGATCTCGCCAGTCCCGAGGACGTCACTTTGGACAGCGACAGCACGCGCGTCGTCTTCAGCACGTACGGCACCACAGTTTGATCTTAAGCCGAATCGAAAGAAGTGCAAAATAATTGAACAAACGGAATGCAACTGAACAAAGAACAAGAACAACAACAACAACATTAGCAACGACGCTCCACCCACAGAAAACAAAAAACAAATTAGTCTCCGCCCAGTTGTTTTGACGAGGGGAAAACGCTTTTCGATTTTCAACGTTTTCGGTATCAAGAAGCAAAACAGAATATAAGTAATATTATTCCCAGAGAGTAATTGAAGTTAGATCCTATTTTTGTATTAGATAGAAAAAAAACACGAGCGATTGACGGACGAGACGTGTCAGATGATGCACGGCAAGGGCTTCGCCTTGTTTAATCGACATTAAGAGGAGAGAGAGAGACAGAAAGAGAGATATATATTGAGAAAGAGAGAGAGAGAGAAAAGCAAGAGGACAATGAATTCCGGCGATTGGATGAAAACGATGCAAAGAGATAAAGTATAAATTATATATATATATAATTACTAGATTAAGATTTTACTACTACTACTATTATTATTAATACTACTTACTACAAGTTGCACGCGTTCAAGTAGATGCAAGAAGATGTCTTTTGTTTAAAAGAGAAACGAGCCATATTATTATTTATCAGCAGCACTCTGGATGGAGATGGAAATGAAGGAACGTTGAGAAAGCGAAGAAGAAGATGCTGGCCGAGGAGGAGCAGCAGCTTTCGGAGAGAGATGAACTGTTTCTTCGCACAAAACCAATAAGCAATACACATTTACTATATACTATATACATGTATGTTTATCCGGAGGTAAGACTTCCACTATGATCGTATTTAGTCTTTAATTACTTGCTCGAATACTTCATCAACTTTGTCTTGCTGCTGCGACCATCCAATTATTGCAAGCTTTCTGCTCGTAAAAAACGAACACACATTTATCTACATAGATATGTTGTTAGTGTTTCCATTTCACTGCTCGAAAACCGCGCATTGTCCAATTTTCTTTTCCGAATAAAAGTTTGGGGAAGAAACCACGTTTACACACATATATACATAGAATGATGATGATAATAATGTTAATCGGGTGGACGAATGGATGTGTTTCGTATAGTTAGAAAATAACAAATCTATATAAATATATTATAAAAGGAGACAAAGTCGGTATTTTCGTTGTTTGAGAGAGATGAGGATGAGCGTTCGGGCTTCTTCCGTTTCCGGGTTAATCGAATTCAGCCGAGTCCAATCACTCTTCCCTCTCACACACTTGGAAGTGTTCGTTTTTGGAAATCGCGCGATTTGTACTCACTAAGAACTAAGAACACATAAATATACAAGCACTCACATTGATGATACTCTCTCTTTATCCCCCCAGTTCAGAATCATCTTTAATACATTACTCTGCTTCTTTCGAACCAATACTGCAAATAGAAGTTGTTGAGCCTAGTCACGAAGCAACTCGAAATGAATCAAGAGAATGTCTTAATTTTAGCTTTCTTTCGTTTATTTTTTAAGATTTTATTATGTTTATACATATATATATATTTGTTGAGTGAGTGAGTGTGTGTACATAGTGATTACTTTAGGTTTTGTTCCGTAATTTCCCCCCCTTTTTCTCTTCTTCCTCGACGCGCATTTTCAACGCATCACGAGAAGCCAATTGTTAAACCAAACAATCGTTTCGTTCTTCTCAAATCTTCCGCTTCGATGTAAAGAAACAAACGACAACTTTTCTAGCCTTCTTAGATCCATTCGTTTTTACAAATATATTTATATATATATACATATATAATTACGTAGGTTTATACATAATTCGTGATTCGTTCGTAACTATCGTTTATAGTTTGTTTGATTTGTCGCAAAACAAAAAATAATGAACGTTATTTGTATCTCTGTGCAAAATATTCAAATGTTTGACTTGAAAATAGAAAACTGGAAAACTCGGAACAAGTACAAAAACATAACATGAACATTACGGAACACAATAAAGTGTAGAGGGGAAAACATGTTTTATGCAGATTTATGATCGATGAGGTGTTTGCTGAAAATGCAGAACAAGTTAAAAAAGAACATGGACATTACAAAACACAACAATATGAGAACAAAGTGAAGACGGAAAAACATGTTTTATGCAGACTTTTATGATCAAGTCGAAAAGGAACATGGACATTGTAGAACCGATAGACTTAATGCAGACTTATGATCCATAAAGTTCTATGAAAACGTAGAAAAAGAACACATACTTTACAGAACAAAGTGAAGAGGGGGAAAGCATCTTTCATCCAGACTTATTATTGATGAGGTGTTCCCTGAAAATGCAGAACAAGTCGAAAAGGAACATGGACATTGTGGAATCGATAGACTTAATGCAGACTTATGATCCATAAAGTTCACAAACTTTACAGAACAAAGTGAAGAGGGGAAAGCATGTTTTATCCAGACTTATGATCAATGAGGTGTTCCCTGAAAATGCAGAACAAGTCGAAAAAGAACATGGACATTGTAGAACCGATAGACTTAATTCAGACTTATGATCTATAAAGTTCACAAACTTTACAGAACTGATATGAGGTTCCCTGAACAAATTTGAACAAAGAACATGGACATTACAGAACCTGTATCAGTTGGTAACTGAGTAGAGATCGTAGTGAGTCTTGTTCTGTTTTCTTCTTGCACTTTTCTTAGTTTTCCCAGTCACCGAGAGAAACAAACAAAAGGAGAAACGGGAGATGAGTCGTAAATAAATAAATGAATTATATAAGATATATATATATATATGAGAAATTTAAAACAAAATGAAGAAAAAGTACATGAATAAAGATGCATTTAAGACTGAGTGTCTACAAGTTAACCGGTTTCTTTTGTTATTTTCCAATACCACCCATTAACCGGTTTCGTTTTCAATCCCTTATTGCTACTACCCCGATTGGGTGAATTAATTGGGTCACCCTGTATATGGAGATCGTGAGGGTTGCGGCGCAATGAACCGCGCGCGCGAGTACAGTTGGTTGCATAAGTTTGCGCAAATTGTCGGTCGATCGATGTCGGGTCGCACGTAACCGCTTCGTAAAACTGTTGAATTGATCGCAGTGTTTCTCCGATTCTGTCGTCGAAATCACGATGGTTGATCAGAGTACGCGTTTGCGAATGAAGTGATTTGTTTCGGTGATTCGATTGGAGGAATTCCGATCGATTCGTATAGGAGAGGCGTTAGGTGGGTTGCCTGAATCGCCTTGTGCCGAATGCAGTGTGTTTTTTGCGTGCGACTGGCTGTGTGTTTTTTTATATTTATTTTCTACTATCGTACATTATTGTTCGTGTGCTGCGTACCATTGTGTAATGTTTATGCGTTTCCGCGGAATGCGAGTCCGGTTTCGTTTGCCATTTTAGAGACGGTGCTGAGCTGTGTTCGAGCTGCCAGTTGCAGTGAATATATGTGCCATTCGTGTCTGCAAGAGACGTACTGAGGAGGACGACAGGTTACCCTCTGCGGGTCGAACAACGGAGGATCTCAGTCGGCCATAGCAATCGCGATCATCGCCGCCTACGCTCGCAATCATCGCACCCCGGCAGCGGCGTCATCGTGATCATCGATTGCCGGCCCGAGGGGTGCGGGGGAGGGTGTGAGCGGCGGAGGCCGGGAGGCTTCGTGGTTGATTTTTTGATCAAAACACGAACGTCCTTGAAAAATCAAAAAACGGCGAAGCGACGGCTGTCACGTGATTCAAAATAGGGCCCGAGGATTGGTCCGGTGTGAGCGTGCCCTGCGTCGGCAGCGTGCGCGCCAGTGATTACAAAATGCCGTCAGAGTCTAAACCTTTGTTGACAGCCCAAACGGAGAAACCGAATCATTACTCGTAAGTGCAACCGAAATCCACGAAAACCCCATCCGTCCGGATGCGCCCCGTTCCCCGTTTCCGCTTCCGCTCGAGATTCGACTGTTCGGTGTCGTCTTCTTCTGCTTCGCAGGTATCTGAAGGAGTTTCGCGTCGAACAATGCCCACTGTTCCTGCAGCACAAATGCACCCAGCATCGACCCTTCACCTGTTTCCATTGGCACTTCATGAACCAGCGACGGAGGAGGCCGGTCCGTCGGAGGGACGGCACCTTCAACTACAGCGCCGACAACTACTGCACCAAGTACGATGAGACGACGGGCATCTGCCCCGACGGAGACGAGTAAGTCAACATCAACAGATCAACAGCAGCATCCATCCATCCGTCATATGCAACGATCGTGTGATGATCATCAACAAACGTCATCCAGCTGTCAATATGATCCTTCTTTTGTTTTCGCCAAGCTGTTGCGATCGGCGGGTGGGTGTGACGTTTCCCCCGCGCAGCAAACGAAAACAATTGCATCGAAACAACGCATCCTTGTTGTTCGTTGCATTCACTCTCTCTCGCTCCTAGCCAAAAATACGGTTTCGGGCGACGTTCCAAGCGTTATGGAAACAACCTACCTTAATATTATGCTATGCATACGAGAAAGAGAGAGACGGAGAGAATGCAATTGCATATTTACAGCGGGCATCATAATAATGCAAAAGGCCACTGACATCCATTTATATAACCTCNNCCCCCCCCCCCTCCGCGCGCTTCTCATCCAATCCAATCCTCTTGGATTACGACGGCTCCCATTGGAAAAAGCGAAACAACTCTACTGAATTCACTTGACTTTCCAAATATGTTGCGTTTTCGCGTTCGCATTTTCCTTTACGTGATTGCGCGCCATTCGGAGCGTAATAGCGCGCGCATTTCACTTCTCTCTTTTTTGTTTGTTTTGTTTTCTTCGCCACTTTGCGAAATTTTCGCTTTCCCCCCATCTTTTACCTGTCAGATTTTGACAGGTCTCGCTTTGTTGTGGTTCTGATTTGACCTGCATTGATTTCCGGGACGCTCCAATATGAAATACGTGCAACAACATATGTTACCTTATTTTTTTTTTATTTAATTTTCAATTTATCAACATTACCCGCTCAAATTTGATAATTTTGCATAAGTTTCAATCGTTTTTTTTTTCAAAATAAACGTTAATTGATCGGTAATGTGTTCGTTATCCGAATATTTGATTGTGATGATCCTATTAAGAATAGGCTTACGTATCATATCACCACTAATCCAAGAGAAACGTCATCGTAATGTGTTCGTCAACCGAATATTTGTATTCGTTGCCCGACTTGTTTTCAGTTCGAAATTGTACTTTGCATTTGTACAATCTTATAATCCATTTAATAACATTACTTTTTTTTTGTATAACGTCTGTTTTTATTTACAATCTATTTTATAACAAAACATTCAGTAAATCGTTTAACAGTTGACAAATGACAATTTACTATTGGATAGTGACCACTGGCGGTTTTCCCTTAATTGCTAGTTAGATGTTAAATCTCATTGGAAGATCCAGTAAATTACATCGCTTCAGTCGATTAGTTGTTAAGCTATTATCAAGAATATTGATAGCTAAGTCATTTGGATGTTTTTCTAGCCTATTTTGGTATCTGCTACTATATTTCATAATGGCTTCCTCCACTGTTTCTATTTGAAGATCCTCGTGTACTCTCCTGTTTGTAATGTACCATGGAGCTCCTATGTTTCTTCTTAGGCTTTTCGACAGGAATCTTTGACTAATAGCTATATTAGATTTGCTAGTGCTTCCCCACAGCTGATAACATTACTTAAAAGTTTGTTTGTCTCTATGGAAATTGATTGTTGCATTAATCGATTGTTATCAATAGCAACTAACGATGACTAATTTGGGTGTGCAATTGTTTGACACATTACTGATATAAGTGGATGATGTGTCACGGGTTGGGTTTCCTGATTTGTTGTTGGTCATCGGAACGGAATGAAGATTAGATAAAAACAAGACAATTTCAACATGTAAATGATATATTTCATAATAATACTGATGATATATTTGAATATGTTAGTAATAACCAAAAATTACTAAGATGTTTCATCACATTTGTTCGTCTATCGATTTAACTCTTGCAAGTGCAGTGGATATAAATAAACATGGTATAGCCATGTTGCGTAGACATATCTAGCAGTGCAGACATTGATTCTCGTGTTCCAAAATCTGTCTAATTTTGAAAATGTAGAATAGTTGCAATTGGATCTTTGCGGTTTCATCCTGCAGAAAATGCAACCCAATTTGCTTTGCAACAAAGTCTGATTATTACTAAAACCTGTCCTGTTTCCGCAGATGTCCGTTTTTGCATAGAACCGCCGGTGACACGGAGCGCAGATACCATCTGAGATATTACAAGACTTGCATGTGCGTGCACGACACCGATTCCAGAGGCTACTGCGTGAAGAACGGCCTGCATTGTGCGTTCGCTCACGGTAGCCTCGATCACAGGCCACCCGTTTACGACATCAAGGAGATTCAGGCCTTGGAAGCGTCCGACGCGGACGGCGGGGGCGCCGCCAACGGCCCAAACGCCCTCGACAAGGAGAGGAATCTGATGAACGAGGATCCCAAGTGGCAGGACACCAATTACGTCCTGTCCAACTACAAGACGGAGCCGTGCAAGCGTCCGCCGAGGCTCTGCAGACAGGGATACGCATGTCCGCAGTATCACAACAGCAAAGACAAGAGACGGAGTCCTCGGAAGTTCAAGTATCGGTGAGTTTCTTCGCCATTCAACAGTTACGCACTGCTTTCAATTGATGAAGTCTCAACGACGTGCAGGAGGGGGCGGATTGATGTTACGTTGACCTAAAGAAATTGAAATGAACCCCGAAACTTTGACAAGAATAGAACAGTACAGTACAATAATCGCAAGAATGATCCCCTCAAGATCAATACTTTACTTAAGATGACTCTCCTTCTTTGTTTTTCTTCCTGTTCTCACCACTTGAGACTCCAAATTCCGATTAATGTGCACATAGGGTTACCAAACTAGAAGAAGAGAGCAAAGACAACAAGTTTTGTCGCTGTTCTATTCTTTCATTAGTCATCAAAACTGGGTTGTAAATCATGAAGATCTCCGCCCCTGAAGACATGTCTGTACTTTAAATAGACGTAAATAATCAACGAAATCATCGAATCTTGTTTGTTCTGGTGTTAGGCGTGTTTGCACCTGCAGATCATCGTCACGATCGGACGCGTGTTATCTCCTCGGCGTTGATGATGACTTTGGTGGACTTTGATTTGCTCTCGTCCTCGCCCTCTTAAGCAGCTTGCATATTTTTTGTTAACGATGACGCTTAACTCGTTTCGTTTGCGTGTGTATGTGTATTCGTGCGCACGTTGTGTTTCCTCTTTGTCGCAGTTCGACGCCGTGTCCGAACGTGAAGCACGGAGAGGAATGGGGTGAACCGGGTAACTGCGATTCCGGCGATGTCTGCACGTACTGCCACACTCGTACCGAGCAGCAGTTCCACCCGGAGATCTACAAGAGCACGAAATGCAACGACGTGCAGCAGGCCGGCTACTGCCCCAGGGGTGTCTTCTGCGCCTTCGCCCACGTCGAACGTAAGACACACCAACAGTTTAACTAGTAGCATGAATGTGTATCATTGTGCAGTAGTAGATACATTTAGCTTTCTCTTTTTCAGAAGAGATGAGCGTGTCCCGTGAGAACACCGGTCCTCTGGACGGGGGCACCAATCTCGCGGAGCTGCTCTCCAACGCTCTGCCCCAGGCGCATCCGTTGGACAAATGCAAGGAGAAGAGCAGCGAAAGCAGCGTGAGTTTCTTCCTTCGATCTCGACACTCGAGACGGTAATTGATCATGTGTATTTGTCTCGGCCCGTCAGAATGGGAGCAGCGAAGTTTCGGAGTCCGCTTCCACGTCGTCCTTGGGGTCAAACAGTTCGCACAGCAAGGCACCCGGTGCCCAACTCACTCACAAACCAGTGAGCTGTCAGCGGCCTACGATCGGCACCCTGGAACTGACGAAACAGCTCCTTGCTATCGACAATGATCCCAATTTAGGTATGCCTTGTGTTCGGAAAGTCGTTTTTCGTAGAACTTATTTAGTTAAGATATCAAAATAGGTACATAATGTTGAAGTATATGAGCTTTAGCTCTTCTGGCAATGCTACTAACTTCTGCTCAACTCTGATCCGAGCCTTTTTTAATTTCATTTCAATTAAAGGTTTTGTTTATATACATTTTTTTTGGTAGAAACTAGAATAAGTTGTAAATGTATAACAACAACTAATTAACTAATTTGAGTTTGCTGTCTTTCGACATTGTGAGTTGTAGTGGGGCCTGTTTTGAAGGCATGACACTCTGGTTATAATATTTGTTTTGTTGTTGTTCGCAGATGCTATAGAAAGAGAGCAGAAAAAGCAGACCTTGTGTCTTGCCTACAGCGGTATTGGGCCGCCATTCTTCAATACAGGAAACGAGTGTATTGTCACTGTCGGTTAGTACTTTCCTTCGCACCGGTTTCAACTGAGTAATGCAATTGCTGTCGTCGTTTAGGCAACATGGAGAAGCTGCACATAGACGTGGATCACTTGGCCGAGCTGGACGCGGAGCAGCCGTCCGTATCGAACTCGATATCGGTGGGGTTGGCATCGTCGGGGATGCTTCGGAGTTCCGCCCCGGTCAACATCCCCGGCGCGGCTCGCACCGCCTTCAGCCCGAGCAGCAGTCCGCTGAATCTGCATTCGTCGTTCCTGGGCGCCTCCAGGTTCTCCCAAGGGCAGGATCACATGGATTCGTTCCTCAACCATTCGCAGATGCCGCTCAGCAGCAGCGCCTCGAAGATCGGTAACTCGTTCAGCAACTTCTTCGATTACCCCTCGCAGAACATCTCGCCGAGCAACAGCAGGAACCACAACAGCTTCAGCATGTCGCCGAGCATGGGCACGAGCTCGGCCAGCGGAGGCAACGCCGCCGAGATGGTGCAGCTGCGCGAGGATCTGAACAACGCGAGGCTGCAGCTCAGCAGCTGGAACGACCGTCTGATCCAAGCGAAGTCGGCGTGCGAAGCGTGGCAACGGGAAGCGGAGGAGGCCACCAGGAAGGTGGTGGTTTCCGAGCAGAAGTACGGCGAGCTGATGTCTCAATACGGGGCGCTGAAGAAGGACTACGAGCAGGCGCAGGGCGGACCGCACTTGCACAGTATTATGAAGGTGTCCGAGCTGAGCAAGCTGTCGCTGGGCGCGCTCAAGGGCATCCAGTCGAAGCTCAAGCAGGACCTGGAGGAGGTGGACAAGGTGCTGTACCGCGAGACCGCCTCCAAGTGCATGGTCTGCGAGGAGAAGAATCGCACGGTCACGCTCAACTGCAATCACTTCGTGCTGTGCAGTGCCTGCGCCGCGACGCAGACCGAATGCCCGTACTGCCAGACGCCCATCAACCTAGCGAGCAGCGTCGGCATGTGAGGTTAACACCCGTAGGCTTGTACGCAATATCCCTTTGCAAATCAAACCCGAACATCGCTATCGATGACAACATTGATGAATCCCTTGGAGCCCTTCCTCCTCGATCTCGAACAGAGGATGAGGCAGCATCGGCGGCGCGGTGACGACGACCGTCTGCGTGACCCCTTTTAGCAGCATCATATCCAACAATTAGACTTGACGGTGCCACGAGAATTACAATCTTGTCGGTGGACGAAGAGAGAAGAAACGACAAGATTGCACATCAATTGCTGATAGGAGGAAGGAAGGAGGGCCGGAAAGACGAGCGAGTAGCTCATATTCTTGCTTGTATGTAATTGACGATTGAAGAGTGGAGAGGAGAGAATTTGATTTTGCACAGGAATATTGCGTGCATTTAACAAATTGATGTAATTTTTAATTATTATTACTTAAGGAAAACAGAAGAAGAAAAACAATTGGTGTATATTCAGTATATGCACACAAGATATATTATATACATAAATATATGTAAGTAGGGTTTATCTATTTTTCAATTTTACATACTAGAAACAACAAAAAACAACAACAACAACAGCAGCAAACAAAACGCGGAACAAAACGAAAGAGGAAATCGAATTTCATTTCTTTCACGGAAATTCGGCGAAAAACAAACTAGAGATCAAAGTAGGCGCGAAACGCTTCGCTTTTGTTGCATCAGTAATCAAAAGGGAAATTTCGAGAAGAGAATAGGTCAATTTCAGCTTTGAATTGTCGGTATTATGCTAATTAATCAGGAAAGATCAAATCAGGA
>JAFMTC010001607.1:0-70340 GCA_018845635.1 Nicrophorus orbicollis | reverse complement strand
CCAACAAATTTGCTTAATGTCCTATTTGTGGTAGATTGTGAATAAATAAATGATATACAAAAAAATAGTATAGCATATAAATAGAGGACCTATTTTTTCATTGGAATGGATTAATCGTGTCTGCATAACTTCTTATGGTCAAGTATACCGGAACAGATTAAAGTCATATACCGAGGTTAAACAGTAATCGATAAACCTTTGTAAAATAAAAATAAATAAATATTATGAAAAAAGTAATATCGTTATAGCAATCATAATATAGAAATTGTACACAGAAAATTTCAATCATATTTAATTAATATTGAACAGATATTGCTCGTTCCCGTAATAACCAGAACGAAACTAAATGATGTAAGGAATGTTTAAACTGTGATGTTAATTAAATCAGCAGCAGTTGAACAGATGCGATATTATACATTCAGGAGCCGTGTATATCGTGTTTTTAATTAGCGGCCAATTTTCGCGGCGTTTCCATCCGTGCCCCCAAACATAACCGGTTCGTGGGCGGATCCGAAGGCACCGAAAGCATTAATTACGTATGTGTTTATGTAACAACAACCCACCGAAAACCTTTTACCGTAATTCAACCGTGCAAATAACAACAACAATGAACACAGCGCACTCGTTAATTGTTATTTGCGCCTCCTCCCAACACCCACTTACCTTTATTGCCACTAATTGAACAAAACCGAATTAGAACGTTAAATCTATATACAAACAAATCAGGCTTTTCTGCAGCTTCGTAGAAAATCCCGACGGAGTTGCGCATCCACTTTCAAAGGGCGGAAAAAGAAGTTCGAAAACTGTCCCGAGGCGATCCAGAAAAAGCGAGAAGCTTTAATTACAATTGTTAATTGCTTTATGAAACTTTCAGGTTTTTTCTCTGGTTTTTGTATTAACGTGGCGAAAAAGGGCAAGCAATTTCTTCTGGGATCCAGTTGATTTTGCTCAAGAATAGTACAAGCATACTTCGTGTGTTAATATTTCGCGTATTCCGAGCCACGGAAAGGATTTTCCGACCCCCACCAAACGTTGGGTTCCATTATTCAAATCAAATCTCGCTCAAGGGAGATGCTGGGACATAAAGATTGCCCGAGTCGTCCTTTAGTGGATGGATGATGTCCGTTTGCTGAATGCTTTATGAAAATGCATCATACGAGAACATACACGATGCCTTTGATCGAATGTCGAGAGAGCAGAGGCGTTCCTGCGAATCTGGGTTACCATGTTTTGCTTTGATTCATTGTAAATCTCGAGCGTGCGAGGAATGCTGTAGCAATCCGCAAAAACGACGATATTAGTTAAGCAAAAATTGGAGGAGATATCCGAAGCAACCCGAAACGATTATAAAAAAGGAGAAGAAAAAAACTTTATTTTGATGTTTTATGTATGACAGAAGTTTTCTTCGCGTCTGATTATGATTGGTGGAGACGGGGAAAAAGTTGAAGGCGCTTGAAGTTTGCTTTAATTCTTTTCGGTGGTGAATTAAATACCCATAATTGGGAACTTAATTTGCTGGCGTCGCATTGATTAATATTAATAACATTGTGTCAGGTGGCAGGGATTGTCACCGTATATTTCAATCACGCGTCAACACATTCGTGAAATCACCTGAATAATTGCCGCATTACTCATTCGCCCCAATTTCACTGGCACACACACACAGGGTGCTTACAAAGACCACAGGTTTTATATTAAATATAATTTATCCGACGGTTGAACACGTTCAAAACATATGTGAAATAATTAAGAACAGAAAATTGTGCGCTTAATTTGATTAATAAATGTAAATCGCATAACAGCTGCTGGGAAATATAATAATTAAACGAGAAGTAAAAATATTCTCAAAAGAAAAACACAACTAAAGCATACAAGAAACAAAACATATTAATTAAATAATAATTTGAAAAAATATATAAACCTTTATAAATGGTAATCGACTATTTTATTATTATTAAAAGTAGTGTGTAGTAGTTGAATTTTGTTTTTGTTATTGCATTCAATTTTTCTTTTGATATTTGATGTTTCAATCATTATTAGTGTTTATTTAATTATAGTTACTATAAAAACTATTATAATCAAATAACAATAAAACAAAACAACAAATTTCTTATGCGAAATACAAAATATAATTATTTAATTAAAACTAGCAACTTTAAATTTACAGTTTTAACATGTTATTAACACATGTCAATTAACAAAATATAAAGCAAAGTTATTTAAAAAATGTTTCTAAAATAAAAGACACCAAAATATCTTGATTAGATGTTAATTAAGGATTATTGGTACCAGATACCAAGTACTAATTACTGATACACTTTAATAATCAATTTATCTACATTCTTTTCATTACAAAGAAAAGACGTTCAAGTGAAATTATTATTTACATGTTCACATATGTTCACAATATGTTCACTAAATAATAAATAAATGTATTTTTCACACTGCCTGGAGGAACAATACAGAGAGGATAATGATTCAACAATTGCTGAACAAGGTTACGGGTGGTGACATTCTTTTGGCCAGGAAGTCAAACTGTTCAAAAAGACAAAAACAAAGACATGGAACATAGTCGTCAGGCAGCAGGATTTACCTTTACCTTTTACAAATATGAAATACATCAACTATAGCTAATGCTATCATTATCAAAATAAATTGTAAAGATCTGTAATAAGGCAATATTCAGAATTTTATTGTACAGCAATTTGGAAACTTAGGTAAATCATTGCTGATCTTTTTCTTGGAATATTTAAGTGTATATATACTCAGGTAGAAAAGGTAGAAATGGAATTTAAGTCATAGCTGTCGCGTCACAGTCTGACCAATTGTATTGATTCTAAAAGTCGTAGTTGAAGTTAACAGTTTTTTTCAGTGATTGTGCAGTTATTCTGACATGGAATTTTACAACGAAATCCTAATACCTGCTGAATACAACGCTTTAAAGACGTTGGCTCTTTCGTTCTCTGATTTGGCTGAATTAATCTATGAATCTGTAGATGTAAAGAGGAATACGTCGGATGGACCTATTTTCAATCCAGCCAAAGGTTTGGACATGGAACTACTAGACAGCCATTTCGAGGCAGTATCTAATTGTTGGATATACGAGACAGAAATGATACAGTGCCTGATTGATTTGATCGAACTTCCACAGTTCAGCTACCAGTGTGTGAACAGCATCCGTCCGTTATTCAACAAAGTTGTCAGGGCTGTCGAAATCCTGGCAAGTTACACGACGCTGACGCCCACCTGGTGCGAGATTTTCGTGCATGTGGCCGTCTCCAAGATGGATCCGACGACAAGATTTGGATGGGACAAGTTGACCGTGGAAGAACAGACGTTGGACCGTTTCCTCAAGCACTTTATTCAAGAGTTTCGTGACCTACCTTACCCTGAATTTATAATTACTCTGTTTTGTACTCTATATTATTTATTTCTATCCTAGAAACCTCCATACAAAATTTTGTTCAATTTGATACTCATGTGACGACACTAGGAAGTAGATGACATATATTCTAAGAGTCACTAATATTTCGCAATTCACCTTTATTCGCATACCAGTTTGTCTTGCCAATTCCCCAAAGATATCATCTACGACATATGGGCTTTTGATGTTAATTATGTTGTTCTCCTTATTGTTTGGAGCTGAATCCGTATTAGGGGGTGAGCTTGCTTTTCTGATGTATGAAACACGTTTCGACTTTCCTTTTCTATCCTGTAAATTTGCTAGCTTAGACTTGCTCATTCAAAAAGGAACATCATCTTATGAGTCATAGTCATCAACATCATTATCTGAGGTGTCATCTTGTGAGTCCTCAATGTCTTCTTCTACATCCTAATCAGGGATTCAAGTAATTGCAGCATGTGCTTCTCTCAGAGTAATCTAACTTCGCTATGTTCATTATGTTTTTAAAAATTGCATTGGATAAAAGCCATCTTCTGCAAAAAAAATCAAGTTTTTTTTTCAGGAAGACCTCACGGTGGCAATTACGAACAGCAATTTGAAAGAGTCATAGCAGAGATTCGCAAAGCAACATCAAATACTACTTATGTAACATTGTACTTTACGATGCGTATTTAATTTATTGAATTTCCTGGAAACCATTTGTTCTAACCTCAAAAAATGGTGTTAATTTGCACCGCCAGGGTCGAAAGGGTAAAGTTGTATTATAAATTCCAATTATCGATATTTGTTTTATAATTTTACAATGGAAATCTGAGATTCTTTAATTTTCATCCTATCGTATTACATGTACTTTTATATTATTTTATAAACGATAAATGAACAGTGCGAAAAAAATACGAGCAAAACAGAAAAAATAATAATTTCAGAGAAAATGAGATTCGATTAAGGATGATAATATTAATGTAATCAATTACATTGCTGAATTTGATACGACAAACAGAAGCCCTATATTAAAAATGTAATATACGTAACGCCAAATATAATCAGTGCCGTCTGTTCTTGTTTAATTTTCGGTATTAAGCCGAAACAGAGGAAAAAAAAAGCATTAAGGTGGTATTAAATGAGATTTGATTAAATTACGCTCGAAAATATATATTGGTCCTGAGGGTGTCGTGAATATTAATTTCTTGTTGTAATAAATTACAGCACATTTATTATTGTACAAGAGTTTTCGCTGATGTTTTCTCTTCGCTTCATAATATGTTTTTCTTTCTTGCCCTATGCAAGAGACTTTTCATGCGATTCAGCGCATTTCGTTTCCAGGAAAGTGGCTAAATAAATGCGACTCACTTCAGCGCAGCGTGAAATATAATTCGAGATGTTTCATCTCGACTAAGGATATGCTAGCTGCTGGTTTCCTTCCGTCCTCTCGGAAACGATATAATTTTTGCAACGATGATAAAACACATTCTCTTCATTTATATTCATGCTTCTCCCACAGTTTTAATAGCGTCAACAAAATTTAACATTCTTTTTCACATAATTAATTTGGTATTCCAATAAAAAAGCGTAAATTATGTTTTAATTAGGTAAAAATGTAATTATGATTTTGATATGATATGAGAAATGTGAACTAATACAATAGTATAATTTATGGGCCAACAAAAGTATTCTAATATAGAAAATAGCTTAATTATTGATTCAATACTATTGAATAAACCCATCCTATTCTAAGAATTGTGTAGTTCAGATTTGGCTAATAATGATCGATGGGACCATCTTCAAATCTCCAAAGAAAATCCAATTAGACTTTTTCTATTGGACCTTAAGCGTTTTCAATTTTCAAGCACTTTCTTTCCAGCCACGTCCTTTACACGTTCGGATCTCGTCTGCTCGTTCCTCGTGTTTTTCTTGCCGACTCTCAGTCTGTAGGTAGGTAGGTAGACTCAATTTTCTTTTCTCATTTGCACAAATATTGGTGTATTCTATAAAACTGGCAATCGCCGTAAGCAAATAGTACATATCTGAATAATTTATTGGCGCAGACTCTTAGAACTTCCATATAAAAAATATTGAAAGAAGTGAAAATATATATCTATAAAAAATGTTAACTCCATCATCTACAACTACCAGAATACGTGTGCGCGCCAAAGTTTTATTGCTTCTCAAGTGCTCATCCGCAATTCCCGCAAAGTTTGATGATTTATCGCAATGTATTTTACTTCTTTTGCGACGAAAAGTTAAAAGCCGCTTAATTAAGTTTCGCTGTAACCCGATATTCTGTTACACCGAATTTCGATATTTTCTAGCCAATCGATGAAACGGCCAGTAGTTTCACATTATTTAATTAAGAGATATTCGGAAGCGTTTTTTTTTCAATTTTTGTGACTAAAAATGCCGCGCAAATGAAATGAACGCTAATGAAATTATCGGAAATGCCGCACATCCGGCTGGCATATTGCATTACTTTTGCGGCAATAAATAAAATCCATCGAGTGGCATCCGGATTAAAGGATTCGTGCAATTGATTAAACTTCGAAATAATAATAATAGTAATATTAATAGTTTAGCGATTAAGTGATATCCACCTTTTTTGTTCGGCTGTCCATTGTTTCCATTAGTGATATGTGTTTAATATAAACATATCGTATTTATTGATCATTTATGTGCATCATTATTATCGTTGGCGCGTGGCCGATTATGCAACCGATGCGGAGATGAAGTTAATTAAAAGCTATGAAGTATGTGGGGTGTGAATGTACGTGCTCACGATCGTCCATAAATTGCGAACGATAATTACCTTATCGCGTTTAGGAGTAAATCATAGCCGAATGAGCTAATTATCTCGATTAACAATTACGGTGCAAAAATTAGCGTTCTCTAAACAAGCAGGAGGAAGAAAGCTTTATATAAAATGTTATGATAATCACTGGAAAAGTGTTCATATTCAGTTTTATTAAATTTTTAATTTTGCATTTAAGTCCTGTCATTTTCACGATACATTAAATCTTACATTAAATTAAAAAAATGTGCTAAAAAATTTATCTCAATATACACTAATTATTATAATATAATTTATTTGCTAGTTATAAAAAAGAAATTCTAAATACAAAACTAAACATAATAATAATAATAGAAAAGCTGGCCAATTGGTCTTTTAATCCATGAATATTATATACAATGTAGAAACTAAATGAACAATATTATTTAGCAATTACAAAAAAAGGATAAATAAATAATTATGCAAAAATGCTTCTGGGAAAGGGAAGGGACATAATTATAGGGATAATAGATACTGGAATAGGGTAAGTCTGGGATATTTATATTTAGTAGTAGTTGATGGATTTCGAGAAATACAAAATTTGGAGAGAGAGGATAAATTTGAGTCTTTTGTGATGAAATTAGGGGAAAGGTAGAGGTATCTATTAGAGGACGACAGCCCAAAGCACACTATTTAGGTGCAATAGATGGGCATGGACGAAGCACGAGGCAGAGTCCAAACTGGGTGCGTTGATGGAACCAGAGCGATTCGTTGGCGAAATGTTGAAGAGCGAAGAGAGTTGGGCGACCATATCTGAGTATGTGTCGGAGGTGCTCTCGACTAAAGAAGAAGATAGTGGCAGTGGAGGCCAACACTGATGCTAAAGATTTCCGCCAGTGAGCGAAGTTTGATAAAGATATTTCTTCGTTTTTTATTCTGATACACAAATATCGCCAGAAATCAATTTCATACTGCTATTAGTTTAGCCTATCTCATGATTTATCTTATTTTTTAAATAATTTTCAAACTTTGATTGACTTACTAATTGTAATAATAATTATTTTATCACAACAGAAATAGTAGTAACTAAAATCTAAAATATTTGTAATGCAAATAGCTATTGAAACTTAAGCTAAAGTTGCGGTTGAAATATTACAAATGGTTTACGTTACAAAATATCTGAAATCACTTCAATTTGAAATCAATAATTCAATTTTAGAATAAAATCCTATTGTACTGATTAATCTTGAACACGATACATACTTTTTTCTAGTAAATTTGTTTTCATATAATTGCCATTCTACAAGCAACAGATTTCTCTAAAAGAAGCAAATTAATACAGATTTCATCATTATATCTGCACCAATTCGCACTCTAATAAGATATCTGTCTACAAATGTCTGTCTAGATCAGAAGGCTTTCTATCTTTCTATATTAGTGCAGTTTTTAACAAATATCTAAACATTGTTTCTAGTTGAATTATTAGCATAAATTATAATTTAATTATATTAGATTATCTTCAATATTCATTGATAATATTGAAAATAGTACTATCAAAGTTATTTTGTTCATTTACAATATGTACAAAATAATAAAACGAATTAAGTTTTGTATTTCAAAATAAAATAAACAATTTATTTCATTATGATATTACGATGTTACTGGATATTCGTCCATTTCGACTGACATTTGCAAATTAAAAAAAACAAAATTAATTGATGGATGCAATGTATCCAATTGGTATTAATAACAGCAGAACAATACTTGCAACTCAAATATACAAATAATTTCACAAATTGTGTTGAATATAATATTTTTCAATTTAAAAACGAAAGTTTGCAAATTTACTTATTGGTTTTATGTTCTGATTTTGTTGTATCTTTTCTATTAACAATATTTTCCTTTGGTGTTCTGTCCACTAGCCAAAAGCGTTTATTTTTCGTTTTATATCTAGTATGATATGAGAAGATACTTCGAACAATCCCAATCCCAATAACAAATTGTCTTATGAACTTTGTTATTATTGAGACAATTAGTATTGTAATAAAAATTATATTGAATTGAATTGTATAATATTGAACTCAAAACTTAACGGTGTACGAGTTTTAATATTTGGCAGAAAGACCTATGGTCTATAGCTATAGGTAAAACCACAAAATTTACACCCATGTAGAAACAATAACTGACAAGGGAAACGGAAATGAACCCTCTGCGATTGACAAATATGAGTTCACTGAGGTGAATTTGCAATTTCTATAAAGTGAAAATTATAGGAAGAAATACCTGGGAACGTGCCTTAAGCAAAATTGAACGATACAGCAATGTTTCCAAGAAAAGCCTAAGTTTTTAACAGACAAGAAATGCATTGAATAAAGTAAACAACAGCATCCAAAACTAATGTGAAAGTACTGGGAAGACGTTAAAGTTTCCTTGGTAAATATAAACTATAGCATTTTTAGTTGATTCGAAGTATTCCAATTATTCTTTCATACAACGTTAATAAAATTATTTATATTCTGAAGTATAAAACAAAAAAAGATCATGTAAATTTTATATTTCCGACATAAAGGATAAATTAAACTGTAATTAAATGTAGCTAAAATCGATGCACGATAACTTGATTATTAATTAAAACTTTTCTAATAATACGGAATCCCGGCCAAGGTTGGGTTCAGCAAAGGTTGGTGGTTTAACATTTTTGGCATACGTGAAAACCAATCTAGGGGGGTGGATGCGTAACACATTTTAGACCGTTTTCTTGTACGAGGATCTCATCATAATTTGCTTTTATTACCAGATCCCGATTTTATTAAACGATGATAAACGGATATTGCCATAAGCCCGACGGTATGTGGGTATACTCTATCCAACCTCCTCTCATCCTTGTACTCGCAGGCCTACTACGTGCGATGCGACAAAATCTTGCCAGAAGTCACATTATCTTAATGAATAAATGACGTACATTTAGTGTACATCCTCTAATCTCTGCTCCCTGCCTGTTGTTCAGTCTGAGACGCTTCCCGCATTATCAAATTACAGCCAATTTAGCCTCATAATTTCATAATTTTCAAATATTGATTTTGCAAAAAAATATTAATTTAGATATTCGAGAATGTATAAATCACATTCTTTTAGAATATACTGTAATATAATATATAATGGACGGAATGTTTTCAGCAGAAAACAATTTGGTCTTTCTTGGTGGCTAATAAAGATTATTACTAATATTTAAAGCATAAATTGAAAAATATACTATTATATTATATATATACTATTTCCAAGTTGTAATATTTTATTCCCATTTAATCCCTTCAATGAAATATTGATGTTTCTTTAATTTACCTACATTATATAAAAAAAAGATGTTGAAATGATGAAATGACTATGAAAACTATCGTACGTTATAATATACTCATACCTCGCTTTACTGCCTAGATACGTTCCACGAATTTGGACCGCTAAGTGAAAAGCCGTATAACGAATCAATCATTACTCTTGCATAAGATTGGCAACATGTAGATATATATCGACATAGAAAGAAAATATTTTTTGCCGTTATAGCAAAACATTTTAGGCCGTAAATCGAAAACGTGCCTTAATTGAAGAGGGCCGTTATAGCGAAATGCCGTACAAAGAGCGGCCGTATAGCGAGGTATGGGTGTATTGCTTTTCTTCTTGAAACGTAAACCGAGAGCATGTAAAAATGGAATGTGAATCCATTCTGAAAAGGCATCTTTAGTTCTGAATATTTTAAGTGCCCTTAAAGTGAAATATTATCTAATCGATAATTTGATATATTAAAACAAAACACAATTGCTCAATATGATTTAGTGTATTTAATGCTTATGGTTTTTTATTTTGTTGTTTCATGAAACAGTATTTATCATAGACAGAATATAATTGAGAAATAGCAATATTTGTGTTGCAAATAATTTTTCTTATTAATATGGTGATAAAGCCAACAATATCCAATAAATAGGAAGGCTGTCAATAAAAGTACGCAGCTTTCATATGAATGAAATGGTCAGAAAATTGAGCTAGAATTTATCGTCCGCACATCAGGTGTCTAGCCAGCAATATATTTTGGGGGAATCTCCAGGGAGGTATGAAATATCCCACGTTACTCTACTACACCACCCCCAACCACCCTCATTTCCGCGCCACCCGAAACCGAAAATATTATTCCCGGCACGTACATCTCCTTTCCCCCATTTAATTGACTGCGTTCCAATTACATGATTATGCGCGCATTAGGTAATCTTGCGACATATGTATCTGATTCGGAAGACGCGAACGGGAATATCGTTCGGATAAATGTCCTACCTTGTCACTTGCACGTTTATTGCGTTCCGGGGGAATAAATTAAATTAAAATTTTCCGTTGTGATATAACGTTATTACATTTTGCATGCACAGTTTCGCATGGAAATAATGAAACGAATTCAAGGTCAAAGTTAGAAATGAGCGTAACGCACAAACACTACCCTGTTATGGAATATATATTTAAATTGAATGGAGTTTTTAATAGAGCGGACGTCGCTGCAATTAAACGACACGTCCTTCAATTCCTCTCTTACCATTTGACGAAGAACATGACAATCTATAAACGAGAAATCATATTCATAACAATTTTAATATAAATAACTATATCAAAAACTAATTAATTTTCTCTAAAGTTAAACATCGTAATAACGTGTCTCACCAATATTAAACGAATTACCAGGAATCAGAACCAAAACAATAGATTTATACATTTGAAAACGCTTTCTAAATAACATAAACTACTACAGCTTTTCTTTCACGAAATTTAAGAAATAATAAGTTTACATAAAATGTCGTATATTTAGATTTAAAAGGAAATGTTTGTATTAAAATATCTCATGATAATTAATTTACTTCTTGTATTGACAAATTTAGTTCTAAGGATATTTAGTTGAATATTGTAAAATCAATTATTGGGGTTTGTTGCTTCATTTTAAACTGTTAATACCATTTGTATGTTACATTTTTTAATAACTCTTAAAATATTTCTATAAAAGTTTAAGAATATTGAATTCTGATTAAATCAACAAAAATTCCAAATGGTAGCATTAAATAGTATATTTAAGTGACTATTTTATTAACACCGATAGCTCATTAAACTATAAACCAGAATTAAAATAGATTTCCTTTTTTTATTAATCAAAATAATAACATTTATTACGAGAACATCTTTCACGGGAGGTCCTTTACTACCTAGGAAAACTCCATGTGGAATACAATACATTCAAGTATGATTTACAAGTCAAATTTTATAGGTAATTTTTACAATTACCTATAGATTGAAAGACTGGTTATATTTGAGACTAATAAAGTTTATTGTTATTATTAGGTTTCATATTTTTAAATTTTGCATATTCACATTTCCAAAATGCAATAATTTCAAAAAAAAAACTTTTAAGTTATATTTTATTACTTCCATTTCCAATTTCCAAAACTGTTGCACTTCAAAAAAGTAAATAAGTTGGGCCATAAAATGAAAATATTTTTACCTGAAAATAGTAATTATTTTTATTATATTTTTTGTTACTTTTATTTGGATACGTGTTTTTTTTATATTACTCTGTGTGTTTATTTTATAGTTCTTTCATTAATTCTTCATTATATATATTTTTCAATATTTTCAGAATTTTCACAATAATATTGTTACAATAAGAAATAAATATGGGTTGAAAGGTAGCTATGAACTTGTCTTTGATATTTTTATGGAAAATGTTAGTATATTTAAAATATATGTCTCAAATATCATTTGATAGAGTAGAGACCCACGATTCTATTGATTTCTATATGTTGCTTTTTATTTGAGGTTATATTGAACGATGTGAAAAGTTTAGCTCCCGAATATGAAACTTTTCTAGTGCATAAAGTAATTGAATTGCTTGCGAACGTTCCTCAATACAGAGCTACATACTAATAATAAGGTTTGCAAAACTTTATTATTATATTTAGAACCAGTATGTTTCTATTAACTCTTTTTCCTATATTCCTTTACATATTACATTTACAATGCCTAGTTCCAGCATAAATCTATGATTACAAAAACATTATTTATATTAGGTATCTTTTGTGGCAACTCTTGGCCAAGTGATTATCAGTCCCTGCATCACAAAATCGGGTACGAAGTGGTGGTCGTTGGAAATCCACAGCTGACCGATTTTTCCGGCATTTACCGGTCAGCAAAATAAGATAATAAAGGTTCAAGTTCAGAAGTAGCATAAAAAATACCTATTTATTGATTGATATTTTAACAATAATAATTACAACGTTAATAATCATTTAAACACTTTGAATAAAAAATGCAATAAATTATTTTTATTGTTAAAAATTAAATTACAATCTGTATGAACATTAAGGAGATGTAATTGATATTGTTTGGATTTACTGTTGCAATAAAATCATTTATTTCAAGTAACAGACATCATTTATTCAATTCTAGTATTCTCAAAAAATAAACCATATTTAGCTGTACAAAATCTTCTCAATATAAATAAATTTTATCTATGTTATTTACAACATTAATGCATTTAACATAACATAGTTTTTATTTAATTCTACACTTCAAATTACTATAACGTATTATGCAAAATCTAGTACAATAAGAATTAAAATAAGTTCTCTAAATACAGTTTTTTTTCCTAGCTTTGTATCCGCCTCTTCTCGAAGCTAGTCGGACTATTTACAATTATATTACGATATTTTCTTAAAAAATATATCGAAATAATAAAAAAAAAATGTGGGGCAGAAAGGCCTCGGTTGGTAGCCTTTTGGTCCAAAAACTAAGATGGTTATTTGTAAAAATTCGTAAGTGCAAATCAAAGAATTTGAAAGTGTTTTGAATCATATTCTTATATTAATTATAATTAAATTATTTCAATATAATTTATTACAAATAAAATCAAAATTGCTTTATTATTAACACGGGTATAATTACTAAATTTTATAGCATTTTGGCCATTTAAAATGGTTTTAGTTATTTATATTTTATATCACATTTTTTCATGATTTGGTAATCATTTTCATACTCATCTACATTTTTTTTCTTTTTACAGTAATAAAAATGTAAAACCAATAAAAAACATATAAACCCTCCGAATGATCTCCTCTATTCCAAAACCAAAGTTGTTCCAGTCCTCGATAGATACCTTTCCCTTAAATTTATCTATTTCCTCGAAATCTATCAACATCTGCTAAATATAAGTATCCCATACTAACCCTATACTAGTATCCATTGTCCCTATAATTATGTTCTTTTCCTTTCTCAGAGGCTGCTTTTTTGTATAATGATTTTTTCTCTCTTTCTATTGTAACTGGCAAGCAATAGTGTTCATTTAGTTTCTACATTGTATATTTTGAAAGATGTATATAAAGTTTTTTTTTAAATTTTAACTGAAAACTAATTATTGTTAAAAAATTTTCGAGAAAATAAAATATTTTCCATTCGTTTGAATTTATAATTTGTATTATATTGAGTTTTTTGTAATTGATGTTGCAATAAATAATATTATTGATTTTATTTCAGTAATAAATTTCATAAACATTATCATTGTAAAATGAACTACGTTTTATTTTGAATCTAAAAAAAATAAATAAAACTTATAAACTAACGACTTTCCATTGAATTATCTTAGGAAGAAGACTTAACGCAGTGCATTCGCCGCAGTCGAGTCTGGATGACAGTAATTTCGTTCGTTTCCAATTAGCATTTTCCGTGTCGCAAATATGCCATAAATTAGTTTTCCTTCTGCAACAGAATGGAATTGTGTTTCTTCGCGAACGTCGGAGAAATTAAACTTTCCAATTGCGCCAGTTACAACCGGCAATTGCTATTATTTCATAATTTCGGACCGAAGCGCAACTTTCCGATTCAGAACTCCGCACATCGAACGGAACCATTAGATAAAAGACTAAAAAAGTATCGCTATTAATATTTCCCTTTAATTTCCTTTTCCAAATGTAGAAAAAACTGAGGCGCAAATGACTCGTAGCAGGTTCGAATAAAAAGTAATTGTCCGTCGATAAAAGCGGATCGTAACAATAACAAAATGCTGTAACATATAAAAAAAAAAGTGAAAAGAGGGTAGATATGGGGTGGATATCATATATGGTTTTACGTAATAATGGTTTCGCTTCTCTTTTCCGATATAATAACTCTTGATGTAATACATATTAGGATGCCATCAGAGCTGCCCGTTACAGTTTGAAACTTTACTTAAAGTTTTATTAAATTTGTTTCTCTTCTCTCCTTCTTTCTTGAGGATTTATTTGTACGTTTAAATATGTATGTGAGATTCACTTCCGATCGGAGCAAACTTGTGTCATCGTATTAGGGCAAAGTTGGTTACGGTTATGCGATGGTGCTCGATCGCCTTGGCAATTTATTAATGAATCTCCCTCTATTCCTTGATGCAGACTGCAGACCCATCACATTATTGGGTCCCAAATGCAATTACACCAATTTGCGGCTCCCGATGTTTTAATCAAAATGATTGTCCGTCATCTAACATAGTGACGTTGAGAAATCGTAGTCATCCGTGCAGAATCATCGTAATCGTCTATTTGCAAATCAATATGGCCACAGAATGAATCACTCTTTGAATTTAACGTTCCTCAACATTAATCGGATTTCAGGAATCGATCCTCCGCGCTAATTAATTCAATTTTCACGTTGCTCTCCACCTTTATCAAGCGAATTATGTACGTTCTGGGAAGCTTCGTACTGCGAACCAATTAATCGGCTTTTATGGTATCTCTTCATCAACATCAATTGCATAACACTCTACAAGTAGATATTACTTTAAATATCAATTACACAAAGCAGTTTTATAAACGTTATATTAAAATGTTTAACAACCAATGAATGAAGCTTCATAGTCATTTGATAAAATTATCTAATCCATAAATTTTATTTTTATTTAGTTTTTTTATATGCTATTAAGTGAAATAATAAAAGAAATACAAATGTATTGTAGTCTAAACACAAATAGATATTATAGGCAGTCATCTCGTAAATGAGACATTATCTGGATTATAAATTAGAAGATTCATTTATATAAACAATATTGGAACAGTTCCATAAAATATTACAATGTATCCGAATAATCGATGATGACGAAAATATTTCAGTATAAGTACCACAAAAAAAATTAATAGAAATTCTTCAATAAAATAATGCTTGACAAAAAACCGATTAATAATAATACAAAAATTCATATTTATGCTCAATTTACACAATATTGAATACTGAAAATGCGGAAAATTCTAGTAATAATAATCACCTAACGTAATTATTGACTTAATATCAAGATCAGCATTACCGAAAAGTAAGTTAAAATTAGCGCCATTTATTTTGGCAACATAAGTATAAAAATTGGTCTAGTATTAACGCTTCCAACGCTTCTTCCTCTAAGATAACGCAATCTTAAGATGAAGAATAGAAGAGTATAGTATTATAATTCTTAAACTTGATATTGTCAAAATGAGCAGATTTATGATAAAAATGTTCATAATTGCATCACTGTCGAAATAAATAATGTATTTAATTGAAAAAGTATATCTTCTTATAATAATAAGGTATACCTAATAAGGTATTCCATAATCAGTTAACAGTTTTATTGGAAAATAAGTTACTAAAATAATATATATTGCAACAACAACAGGAAAACCAACTGCTTTAAATTGACCATAGGTCTTTCTAACCTAGGAATACACTCGGTCCTCTTTTAATTTAAATTTCAAGAAGCATTTTTTCAATTTCAACTATTTTAGGCCATTTTGATACGTGAAAATTCAAAGAAGCTAACCAAACGTGGACAGTTTTAGCTGAAATAATTTCTTTAGCACATGAAATTGGTGGGGAAGGTTTTGAAACATATACCAAAAACGATTTACTTGAGGATAATGTCATGAATGACAATGATATCATAGGTATAACTCTTGATACCATTGAAGAATAAGTAAACGAAAATGAATCGGAAGAAGATGAAACTCCAGTCACACTCACTGCAAGTGTAATTCGAGAAGGTGTTTAACTTTCCAGTAAATTGGCAAACCATTTCATCGAAAAAGATGATAGTTCTGAACGAGTTTCAACGCGAGCTTCAGAATTGCATTTCTGGATATCAGGAATTGTACAAAAAATAGCATAATTCGAAAGAAAAAATGTGAAGTAAGATTAACTTTCGTAAAAAAAAATCTGTATTTTTTTTTGTACAATTTTTCCGTATTTAGAAGATGTTAATATTCTATTTTTATGAAATTGAATAAACTTGACTATGATTGTTAACTTTTTTATAAAATTATGAATAAACATTTCAGAAAGAATATAGTAAGACTAATTATTTTTCTGAAATTTAATAAACCCTTTTTTATGCGGTTTTCGGTATATTGTAACTCATTGATTTAGTTTTATGTGGTTTTAAAAAATTATGGAACATATCCTTTATTTTTATACGTGTGTCTAGTCCTTTTTTGTGCGATTTATTTTTATGCGTTTTCCTGTGGAACGTATCTACCGCATAAAAAGAGAACCCAGTGTATATTTTGTATATGTAGTATGGATCAGATTTTGGTATATGGTAAACTGAAGAAAACAATGTGAAGTATCAAATAGCAACAGTACGTGATGGAGGTTAATATAAAAATAGGCTACATGCATATGTAGTATTTATTGATATTTTATGTATATTGGCAATTTTATTGTTCTACTGTTAGGAAATAGACCTATTTGATATTTTTAATAATCGACAGAATTTAAGGATTCGAAGCAAGTGGGCAAAGTGAGGTTCCAGAAAACAAAAACCCTTTTTCTTATCCCCGTCCTTAAACCAAAATGGGCCTTTGGTAAGCACCTTATAATGTGTGTTAATGTGCGCTACGAATTTATGAAAATGTTTCAAGTAGTCTGTTTGTCTTTTGTTCGCAGTAAGTAATTAGGGGCTTTTGCATTTCCATAAGGTCCTTATGCGCTCGCTCGCTTACTTCACCTTCTGCTTCCCCTCGAGCATACATATACGACTCTCACTCTGAAGCATTTGTTCTTTTTCTTGTTTAGGTCTCAGCTAAAGAGTACGTCAACGCCAGAGGCAGACAGACGTGTTATGCGGATTGGGCAAAACTTCGTCCACTTCGCTATATAGTCTGTTCCGACTATTTTCCCTGTTCGCCCACTTCTTTCCCATCTCGCATATATCCTTTATTTCTTATTCTCTCCCATACTTAAGCAACGAAAATCAATAACGCATTATGGCCTCGCCGTTTTGCAGGAAGCTGTCCGTCAAGCAGCCAAAGATTAAGTTTATCTTTCCTAATGGGTAATCTAGGCCAAATGGGATGGAGATCTTTAATCTCGGATAAGCACACTTGGATAATGTTACGATCATCTTTAACCAGAAAATACATACAAGGATACCGAATGAGTGTACAGTAAAAATTACAGGAAATGAAATCTCCCACAAAAGTATATACCCCAATTTAAACTTAATTTCTCGAATGCCTTTAGGAGAGATCCAAGATTTGAATATTTAAACAGCCAAAAAAAAAAAGATAACGAAGCGAAACAAATCGCGCGCCGTTTTAAACTTCGACAACGAATTGCCAGTTTCACTTTCACTCTAAACTTTCTGTTACGCATTTTATATCGTATGAAAAAGGGGTCCTCACTTAGATTGTTTTAGCCTTGGGGAAGAGTCTGAAAGTTTTCAATGCAGGAAGGTAGATACTACAGAATATACCAAAAATAACGGCGACACAACGGATCGATCCAGTTTCAAAGTACACTCTACACTATTTACTGACCGATAAAAATTAATGGAACTATTAAACTAGTAAATGATTTTCATGGAGGCTTTAATGTTATTAAAATAAAGCTGCAGTGCGTTGTTACATGCATTACAGAAAATATAAAAATAAAATTAACTCATTTACTGCATGGCGTGTCGAATTGAATCGCATTACCTGCGTGCGAAACATTCACGAATTTTGATGTAAAATCTTGTATTATATATATATCTAATGAATGCTCTCTCTCTCTCTCTGCCTTGATAATTAATTTCGTATTGGATATTATTATTTGGTAGTTGCGGTAATTGTGTTTGTATACAACATTATATAGTATTAATTGACTGAATTTCTATTATTTACACAATTGTAACAGCAACAACTTCCCAAGTTCATTCAAGTAGTCTAAATATTGCTCGACTTGTATATGTAAGTATTACTATTACGGTTAATTATATTATTACAAATTAAACTTGTTTAGCAGAATTACACGATGTAAACAAATTAATTAAGGCTACAGTACTCGGTCATACTTCCGCCATATATTTTATAAAAGAAATATTTTCTAAATGAGTAAACACTTAAAAATACATATTTCCTTCTTTCCCTCGAAATAAATGAAATAAAAAAGATTGAATATCAAAGTTATAAGGAAAATGTAGTTGACTGATAAATGAAATATTTTGTTAAAAAATAGTTATAATTGTAATCGATTTCATGTAGTTTCTGTAAAAACATTAAAACCGAACACAAATATAGATTTAATATAATATTTAACAGGTTTATATTTACAATAAATCTGTGAAAACAACACTGTCAAAAATATCAATTAGATTTGTTATATTATTTTAAAATGCTCATATCCATTCCCCTAAAGAACAGAGAGTTTTTTTTTTGAAATTGGAGGAAGTGCAAACCAATCGAATCGGGCATTCCACAAAGCAGTGTCTTGATCCCAATTCTATATCTTTTATACACAACGTATATTCCAACAACAGACAATGCAAAAATAGCAACGTTCGTAGATGACACAGTAATCATAGCTTCAGATGAAAATCCTGTAATTGCATCACAACTTCTTCAAGAAGAAATGAAGTTGAGGTATGGTTTATGAAATGCCGAATTGGAATAAATTAGTCGAAATAAGTACATATTACCTTCACATTAAACCGCGACACATACCCTCCGGTCAGACTTAACAACAAAGTAGTTTCATCGTCTTTGGGAGTGAAATACATAGGCATGTACCTGGACTTTAGGCTGACTTGGAAAGCCCATATTCCGACTAAGCGGGAACAACTAGAAATTAAATTTAGGAAGTTGTATTAGTTAATACTTGGAAATTTGCAATAGACCCTAGAAAATAAATTGCTGCTCTATATAGTAATATTTAAACAGGTTTGAACATTGAATATTTAATTGGGTAGAGCTGCAATCTAATCAAATATTAAAAAGATCAAAGTATTCCAATCTAAATGTCTTAGAAAAGAAGTACACAAACAGACTAGATAACCATGAAAACGTTATTTTGCTCATCCTACTAGACAACGGGAAGACAAGACGACCGAAATGTTTCAAGCCCTTGGATCTTCAATTTCGATTCGGCCAACTAAATAATTATTAATAAGATAAAATTTCATAGCCAAGGAATGGTGCTACTGGGCATCAAATTCCTAAAGTCTACAACGAACTGATTTGATAAATGTTCTGTCCAGTCGATTGCAAATAAAATTTGATAAAGAAATATCCAATATGTTGTTTAAAATCTTAAATAATTTGGTAATTCTCGTAATCTTTTAACTATATAAATCACTTAATAAGTTACAGAAAGGCTTTGAAGGAATCATTGGCCAATAGAAGCCTTAATAAGTGAGGTATTATTATATCAACTTCTTCAAATATTACATTCTTAAGTATAGTATAAAATAATCTTTAAACTTTTGAATGTTACAGCACGACAGCGCATATCGCATTGGCCATGGTCGTTGCAGTATTACAAAATTAGAAACGAAGGTTGCGTGATCGAATCTTAGGCCAAATAGCCATTGCATTGAAAGCATCAATAAGCAGTAGAAATATGGTCGTAATCATAATTCAAAATCTAATAAAAATAACAGTCCATTGGTTTGTCCAGTTTATATGTAAAATTTACTATATATTTAAATGGAAAAGTTGTATTTATGAAAATAGCTTTATTTTCCTATTGTATATTTTACATATTTTTATGATTTAGATATATTTAAATAATAATAACATTTATTGGAATAACTCCAAAAAAAATATATCATAAAATGAAGTATCATATATATAATATTTTTGTATGTACCTGATTCGAACATTTGTATATTTGATTAATGGAATACAATTAATGTAAATTGAAACATTAACTTGTATTATTTACTAGAGTATACGTTTAAATTAATTATATATGTGTTAATTAAATTCAATAGAGCAAAAACTCATTAACTAAAAAATCCATTAATTAAACCTATATTATGTTTTGACTAATTAATGAAAATTATATAGTACAAATAGGTTCTCATTATTTTCATACGTGTAGATCAGTGGGTGTTTTCGATAAAATTCAGTTATTTTAGATTTTTTCTGTATTTTCTGTATTTTCTTCAACAACAATTATAAAAAATACACTCAATACAATAAACTTTAGGAAATTCAATTAACAGATAAATGAATCCTCCACTTTATTATGTAAACAGATTTATTATTAATGAGATATGAGTTAATAAGCATTGATCCAAATTATATTTATTTTAGATGGAAGAAAATAGTTGTGTAATTGATGAAATAGTTTCCGAAAGGACAGATTGTAATTTGTCGTGGCAACCAGACAACACCAAATAAAAAAGTAAAATGTATCTAGAGTAATTCCTTCAAAGGTCATACTGTTCTTCGAAGACATTACTCTAAAAGCAGACTCTCGCTTAATTCCTCAATTGGTATGAATTTAGCATTTATGTTTAAGATATGCAGCGTACAGTGTTGTCACTGTTTACAAACATCGTTGCACAACATCCAAAATCTAATAAAATGTTCGCGATAACGGATGTCGGGAATTTGGTATAGTCGGGCTAATGGACGTCGGGATAAAAGATGTCGGGAAATCGATACTGTCGGGAAAACGAATGTCGGGCCTTTAATACGAACAGATGTCTGGCTAATGAGCGCCGGGCAAATGATTGACGGGCAAATGAAGTAGACCCATATATAAGATGAACAGAATACTTCATAATATTTTATATTATATCAATTTTATTCTATCAACGCAACTTTGGTTTTAATATTTGGATCAATAATAAGTTTTATTAATGTATATCTTTTAAATCTAACTATTATATATAATAGGTAGTTATAATCTGCATTAAACGATTCACGGTAGTTGAAGTAATAATATAAATACAAAGGATGAAGATGATTTGGCAGCAACTAAAACTGCTTAATTAGTATGGGATGGGCAGAACAATGGTCGGCGATTAAAGCGTGAAGCTCTTTAGAATCCTGGATTTAGTTTAATAAGCCACTTCCATGGTTCTGAATACAAAGTGGCTCTAAATCATCTAGTTACGAATATACTTGAATTATCTTGCATATTTGTATATCCATCTATAAAATATTTTAGTAATTTCATTCGGCGTAGTTCAATATATTTATAAAAGCACACATGCAGTAAGCTATTTATAAGATATTGCGTTTAAATTTAATACCGTTGATATAATAAAAATGAAACCGCATTTTCATATGAATTGAATATGTAAAATTAATAAAAGAAACCATATAATATTATTATTAATAAATAAATAAGAAAAATAAAACACATTTACTACCACTGATGCAAAGGGCTATAGACCTTAAGTCTTTCTGTCAGGAACGATTTAGTAAAATCGTTAATTCAGTACTATTTTATCAATAATATATTTAAATTATGTAAATTATACTAAATTGCTTTAGAATAATATTAGAAACCTTTTAATATTTCAAATTAATTCCAATTTCTCAATAAAGTATTATTCTTTTAGTAAATTTGTAATTACTATTTAATTAAATTGATTTCATAACAAAAGTTATTATTTGATCGAAAATACTGCGGTCAAAAGACCTTTGTAATAGTTGTTTTTTTTCATTTGTTTAATTATTATTGTTATATAAATATCTTTTGTTTTTATCAGTTTGCAATACATTTTATTAATAATTTCGTATGCATTTACTATTATTTTTAATAAAAATGTCTATAAAAAGATAATTATATATTGCAATGTATATAATATACATATATATATATAACCCCTTACAATTCTGTAAAATAATATTAACTAATTATATTGGAAATATGACAGTTATTTTTTCTCCTTATAGTCAAATTATAGATAAATTATTAGATTTTTTTTGTCATTTTATTATTCGACGAAAATCTGGTGCGAAAGGTTCTGGTTCCATTTTTGTTCCTGTAATAACCGATCAGCAATAAAATAGAGGCTCATAAAGGACCGAAAAGGTTCGAGAAATATAGCCGAAATAATAATAAAAATAATAACATTTATTGCAACAACAATTAAAAAACTAAGTTATACAAAGAAAAGCAACATTACATAGAATTGTATTGATGCAAAGGGCTATTGGCCATAGGCCTTTCTACCCTATTTTATATATTTCGTATTTTATCTGTTTACTGCTGCAATAAATATTATTATTAGGTAGTGGTAGTCGCTTTTAAGGACTGAAAAGGTTCCAGAAATAGGGTAATATCATTAAAAAATCATGAAAAAAAAATCAAAGATTTTCATCTTAACCATCCAATAATTTCCAAACTTATATAAATAAGGATGTTTTGAAATAAAATAAAAATATTATTTATAATTTATATTGGTTTGTAAATTAATTTATTGCGATCTGACTGTATATTATAATCATAAAATCAAATAGTTCAATTAATGAACTAAATGAAATATTTTCACTCCAATTTTTTTCTATTATGTAAAAATGCAATGAATTATAAAGAAAAAGTATTATTATTTTCTAAATATAGTAAAAATACGATAATGTTGCTATTATAAAATTTGATGGGCGGATAGACTAATGATCGATAGCCCTTTGGACAGCCTTTCTTTTATTCTTATTTTGTTTATTTAGAATTAAGTATTTTTTATTTGTTTTTAATTACCTTATTTTAGTTTTATTATTATATTATTATAAAAATTGAATTACAAAATAGTTCAAGTTTAAAGTAAAGATGTAATATAATGTTATTAATATAATTATACAATTATGTGCTTTAACTTATTTTGCACATTGTACAAATGTTATAGTTTAATCAACTATATTTTCATCCTTTATTCTTAATTTTAGGGTCGGAAATTAAAACCAAAAAAATATCTTTTAGAGAGTTGCTGATAGAGAATAACAGTTGAATTTATCATATTTTTTACAATGAATATATGTTTTATATGTTTGTGTTAATATTTTTGTTGGGCAGAAATACTACCTATGGTATATAGCCCTTTAAATCAAAAATTATATTTTCTTTTTCTTGGTATTTCTATTATTTTCAGTTCGTATTTTTGTTGTAATAAATATAACTATATCTTGTTATTATTAAAGCCTTATTGATTCTCCGGTATGATATATGAACTATAACATTTTAATGTATTGAGTTTTATATTTTTGTTCATTTTGTTTAGTTTGTATTGTTTTTTGTTAATATTTCCTGCTATTTAAATAGATATCATCAACAATCTGTAAATATATTCATCAAATAATAATATGAAAATTATTTAAAAAATCACACAAAAATCAATATGATTGTTTGCAAAAATAAGAAGATATATGTAGAATATATCATTCCGCCCACTTAATTATTACTTTTCGTATTAGAATATGAAATATTGATGCTATTTGACTGTTTATTGCCTATCACATTTACTGTAAATTGAATACGTTGCAGATTTTTGCGTTTTTGATTACATTGTCAGGTGCAGCGGAACGGATTGAAATTAGGAATCGAATATGTGGGCCGCAGCGATAATGGAATTAATTAAACGGTGGCAACAGTTTTCACATATCCGTCCCAATTTATTTCTATTGCGAAATATCGGTAAATCCCCATGCTCAGTTTATTAAACAATTTACAATTTCCTAAATTGGATTCGTAATAATGCAATGAGTGAACGGTGATGCCGTGAAACTCTCGGTCGTGTATGGAGTCGAAGACGTCTTTGAAAGGAGCGATTATTAATAAATCTACCAGACCCAAACCGAACCGAACGTGAGTGGAACTTCTGAAATTTATTAATGCAAAATGTCAGCGAATTAATTGGTGTTGGAGAGGTCGTATCGCACCAGTCAATTGGAACTGAAGAAGATGAGGAAAGGAAAAACGGAACGAAAAACAAACACAAGTAGAACGACAGAAACGTAAATAGAGAAAGAGATGAGCAAAGGAAAATAGAAACAGTATTTTCTAGCAGGCGCCTTTACGAAGGCTCTTCTAACGAAATATGTTTATAATAAATCTTGGCCGAGTTTATTTTCAATTTTTGCAATGTTTTTCTACGCGTGTACAGAACTTGTGTAGGCTTGAAGATGATGATGATGATGATCGCGATGAGGAATGGATATTATTTAATACATCTGGTGTTTGCTTTTTCTGGAATCACCGTTTCATCAGCACTTTTATAGTATTATTATTAAGATAAAAATGAAAAGAACAGGGAGCGTAAAATAACATCAGCATACTGAAATATCGTGGAAGCCTTTACTAGACTCTTACAGGAATCCAGACTAATCAAAATGTTATATCCAGGTTATGGCTTTTTAAATTAAATATATTAAGCAAGTAAATAAATATATGATATCGCTTTTTAATTATATACATTCTAATTGACAACTCAAGCTTCAGTAGTTTACACTATTAATACAAGAAGTACACTCAAATTATTATGTGAGTTATTTAAATTTATACAGTTATTATTATGGAATATTTCTTAAACAATTTGAAAATGTATTAAATTAAGTTTATAATAAATCATCTAAAGTTACGGAAACATCACATAGTTTATTTGTAGATATAGATAAATTAGTAGTTGATAAAGAGTTCATTAAATAATAGGTTACGTGTGCTATTTTGATTTGCTGGAAGAAAATCAAAACAGGTAATGAAGTTAATACTTCTAATTCTCACTACAAATGTGAATAAAACAAGTTTTCAAAATAAGAGCAAAATTGGAAATCATTTACTGGCACATCCTCTTGTTGAAAAATGAATGCAGTCTATATAGACTATAATATCAAGAATTTAGTCTATAATATCAAGTAATAAAATTATGATACAGCCGTTTTTAGCTATTCCATTTTAGTTATTCATTACAAAGAAATGCAATTCCATTCATTATCAATTTTATACATCTAATGACTTAAAATACTGACAATAAAACTATAGGTAATATTCACAAATTTCAATCTTTTTATTTGGTAAAATTTAGTTCTAATTGAAATATTAGCAGTTATGAGAAATCGATAATTTCAGATACAGGCACAAAAGGCCTATGTCTTCTTCAGTTCCATCGCACAAGAACAAAAAATTTACAAAATTAATCAAACACAACTTAACAAAACGATTTCATAAATTCACATAACTAGTCAATCTATTTATTCACAAATTAATTATAAAGAATGATCTTCGATTTTTTTCGATAAACTAAATATTTTTACACGAAATTTTACCTGTTGTTTTTCAGGAACTAATATACCATGTAAAAAAGTATTTATTGATAAAAATAGAACGCTAAAATAATAAACAGATAGAAATAATATATAAGTGGATAATTGACTATTTTGAATTTTATATTATTTAAGTAGATTAATTCGAGTGTTTGATTTATGTTAACATTGTGTTTTGTCATAGGTAATTACAATTAATTACGAGTAAAACATTTTAATAAAAAAAGTGGACGAAAATTGCATCAAATAAAAAACCATGAAAAAGACTTCAAGGATCAACAAACTCTTTATTCGCGTCCCGTCATTCGGAAATAAATCGGAGCACAGGAAATGAAATAATGGGAACAAGGTCTGAATATTTACTCAATATTTTGCAAATTATTCCTATTATGTCCATTCGAAAGAACAGTAAAAAAATATTGAAAGAGACGTAAAACATTGTTTAATTTATTTTAATAGATGTGGCTCCTTATTGAACCATAAATCCAGTCAAATTTGATTTAAGGACAAAAATATCTTTGTTGTTTTTCCCAATTAGTGGGAAAAATAATGGGAGGACAGAAAGAACTATGGTCTATAACTAGCGGTGGAGGTAATTGTGTTTTCTTTTTTTTCTTCTTATAATCATATAAATGTTTCGTTTACTGTTACAATAAAAATAATAAATAATGAGATTTAATTGGATGAAAATATTAATGAAATTGCATTTAAAGGGATATGTTATATAATTGTTACAATTATATTTATTATAACAATAAATTTATAAAAAAAAAACATATTCGTACAATTTTTTCCTATCAAAAAGTAATGTTTTATTTATCCCTTATTTTAAAATTATAAAAGAAGCGTCACAAAAACCACTGTAACTTGTAAACACAATGTCAGATTACATAGAAATATTGAAAGGTGTCATCTGAGGATTGGTGTTTCCTAAAAGTCATATGGAGTTGTCGATTAAGGTGACATCTATATGTCATACTTCGATGTTATGTCGTAAGACAGATCGGATCACCATCCTAACAGCTTCTATGAAAGAAGTTAGTATGCACTTAATGATAGACATAATTGTACCTATTAATAATTGCAACAATTCAGCAAACTTACATAGATTATCTCTAGAACTTCGACTTTTTTATTTAAATGAATATTTGTATTTATGTTTATATTCTTTATTTGCATAATTGTCAACAAAGGGGGTGATCGATATAGGAACAGTACGATATATGAATTTATGGCAATAGAAATACTAAAGATACCCAACACCATTCATTGACTTGTATAATTTCAATAACATTGTGTTTTTTTGTTATATTCATTAATTTATATTATAAATAATTTTGATTCACTTGTATTTTTTTTTACAGAAGCGAAACATGTCGAAAATTCGATACAGTCTGGATAAAGTATGTCGGGAATTCGATTATCGGGAATTTGGGCTGACCTAACACCGATTGTATTGCAGTAAGACGGATCGGTAATCCTAACACTGTCAAAACACTTAGTTTTTTTAATGTGTTTCATTGTTATTAAGAAAAAAATATACTGTAACTGTGAACAAAATATTAAAACATTTATAAAATAAGAAAAAAAAAACGGAAACACAATTATCTCTATATATTTCTATATTATTTACTATTATTATTACTATTATTATTGTAATTCCAATATCATTTATTTCTATTTGATGTGACTGTTGCCACAAATTTAATTATTAGTTTAATCACATGCATTAATATTCACTTACAATCTAAATCAATAATTTATTAACATTTCAAAACTATTCTATAATAATTTGCTAGTTTGTTTGATATTTTTTATTGTATAAATCTTATAAGTTTAACCTTTTCTAGCTTGCAGTAGTAATTGCCACTATCATATTCAGAGATCTATTTTACAGACATCAGAGAGTGTTTCAACTACTCTCCCCTAAAATACAGTTTAGTCAGTCTTTTCCCTCCCGTTTTTACATATTAGCCATCGATGATTCCTCGTTTTGTGCTGTTTTCGGAAGCATTTGTTTACGCGTGCAAGGATTCATCACGCCGGGTCAAGCAACGTGCTAGATTAGTACAAATTATAACCAAAATATTCAATAAATTTAAAGTGAATTGGATTCTCGGCCATGACTTTTTCAAATTGCTATATTCAATTGCCACCATGAGGTATTCCTAGATATTGTTTTTTTTTTGTAGAAGATGGCATTCCTCCTATGCAATTATAATAAAACGTAGACAACTTAGCGGATGTAGTTACCCTGATAGAAGCACATGTCTCTATTAGTTCAATCCCTGATTGTGATATCCAAGAGGACCCATCAGATGACATCACGACTTTGACCCAGAAGATGATGTTCATCTTTCAAAACGCGGACAACTTTTGACCTCTAGTCCCCTCCCTGCAATGACCCCAAGAAGAAGAGTCTCAATCCCCAGTAACTACATGTGATTAATATCATATAGATAGATATTAACAATGCTGTAAGTTAGAGACTTGTAGAGGTAGTACCCGCATCAGATACGAAAATTCACAAGTATCTCTCTGCACCAACAAAGATATAAATAGCTTCAAACGTGTTTATATCAATGAACAATCGCTCTGTAATAAATAAACATAACATGCATTAGTGTGCCTAAATTTATGTCATCTATGCCAAGAGCCGAAAAGGTTAAGATAAATGAAAAGCACAAAATAAACATGTATTTATTTTGAAAAAATAACTACCATAAAATGATTAAATGAATACTTAATACTAATATCTCCAGTGTATAGCTATTAGTATAACTATATAAGACAACAGATTCCATAGCAACAAGTATAATAAATCAATTATAAAAAATGACTTTAGTATTTTTTTTAATATATACTATAATTTGGAAAAAAAAGTATATCGAGTTTCACTTATATATAATCAAATTGTTGGATTGATTGATGGCTGTTCTCCGTCTGTTGGAAAACAACATTATTGATGCGAATGATGAGTTATCATTGTCAGTGCTATATGGAGGGACAGGGCTACATTTCTGCTTATTTGAAACAAACAAAAAATTTGAAGCGAAATTTGAAACTCAACGTGGAAAAATGCAATTCTAGTTGACCTCGTGTGATCCCGATGATAAATAATAGGTTCTTTGATCTGTTGACATTACGTATTGTAATGACAGCGCATTCAATTCGAATCTCGTCTGTCATTTGTTTATAATTATTTTTTAATTACGTACGTTTTTCTAAACTATTTAATTTGTTTGATCTTTGAGTTTAGGATTAAACACAAGTTTTAATCATACAACTGTCGTCTATATGTTATCCAGATCAATATTTTTCGGCAGGATTGCGATACGGGCATACATTTAATGAGAAATTCGTCATTTAATGACGGCTGTCAACTTGTGCAAAAGTGTCAAAGGTTTATATTTATAGAAACTTTTGGGATACATTATACACGATGATAAAACTTAGATAAAACAAAACATCAAAGTATGCAAATCATCTTCAACATTTTCTTCCAATTTCTTTAAATTACACCAAGATTTTCTTAATCAATGTTTATTTTTGTAATAAAAGGAGTTTCAGATTTGTTAAAAATACAACCATACCTCGCTATACGGCCGCTCTTTATACTTCATTTCGCTATAACGGCCCACTTCAATTAAGGCACGTTTTCGTTTTACGGCCTAAAATGTTTCGATATAATGGCAAAAAAACTTTTCGTTCTTGATATATCTACATGTTGCCAATCTTGCGCAAATGCAATAAATGATTCCTTATACGACTTTTCGCTTTGCGACCAAATTTCGTGGAAAGTATCTAGACTGTAAAGCAAGGTATGGATGTATGTAATATGTTAATTTTAATACATAATTTTAATTATGGCAATACATATTTTATTACTGTTAGTGTCGAGTAAATTAAAGATCTGATAATTAGATATTTAAGTTTTAGATGAACTTTTATTATAAACACGATGATTTTTAAAATTTCCAGTTTTATAATCATTAATATAATAATTGGGGTACATATCTTCATAATTAATTATGCACATTTTGTATTTTGAAAAATGTTTGTTAAAGTCTTTTCATACCGATTATAGCTAATAATAAATTGTCGATAATATGATTCTAATAAATACTAACTGGAAAAATAATTATATTTAAATATTATTATTACACTACTTTTAGTTTAATAGAAAATGAAAACTTTATTTAAAATCGAAATTTAAGTGGAAATAAACTCTATTGTCGTGATTTTTCACTAATTTGGGCGAAAAGTCTAGAGTCGATAGCACACTGGTCACATTTTGATTAATAAAAAAATATTATTATTCACTAATTATAAATATTTTAATCAAGATTATTTTTTGTTATTGTGATAGGTTTATATGTGAAGATCGATTATTTCTAAGTAGAAGGGAAGTTCAAATATGTTTTCCTACATTACTACATTTCTTTGATAAATTTTCATCATGAACACATCACATTACAATATGAGTAGCCAAGTTTCAGAAGATTTACATAAATTACATAGATCTTGAATTTGTGCCAAAAAATTGATGGATTCTTTTACATCGTAAGGGTGAAACATTACATGTTTCTTATATCAATGCACGAACAATAAATCTTGCCCTAAAGTTGAAATCGTTGCAGAAAATTTTCTAAATTTAATTAAAACATGTGAATCATTGTATTTTGGATTTGTTACCATTGGACAATTAAGTAATATTGTAAATATTTGCTTTAAATTGTCACTAAACAATACAATTCCAATAAAAATTTAACATAAATAAATTTTCAAAAACGTTCATTAAAAAGTAAGTAGAAAAGATATGAGACGTGTAAACCATTGCTCCAAGCTTGCCTTTTTTGAATGAATAGCTCTTAAATTAAATATCTTGTAAAAATAACTATGTTTTGATTAATAATGAACTAGTTTTAGACATTAAAATTACGGTTAATTAAGTTATTTTATGATTATGTTGTATAATAGTATAATATTAAGTTATTCCAAATTAATTACCAACACGTATGAAAATATAAGATAAATATTTATAAATTAGAACTTTAATTAAGTCACTTAAATTAATGAACAGATGTGTGTCGGAGAGAGGAGGTCGAAAGAGAAGGTAACAACATAAACAAACCCCTTTCACACGTGGTTTTGTGTGTTTAATAAGAGGAGGCTCGATAAACTTCGGAACCCTTTCATTCCTGCCCGCAAACGATGAGCAGAACTTAGCGAAAATACGACGTTAATTAAAAACTAAACTGTTTTAATTACACCCTAAAGGATGCGGAAAATATATTATACAAGGAGAATTCATAAAAAAATGCATGCGTTTTGTAATAATGAAAGTCCCATGATATTCCATTCATTGCATGCAACGTATGTGTGCATGTGAGCTCGCGTTTGGGTGTGTGTTCACGAGGGGGGAAGATAAATGATTGTTCCCCAAAAAGTTTTAAACACTGGCGGCTATATTTCAAGAGGATATTAATGACCGTCGCGCAGTATTTCATAGATTTAGTTTTCCATTCACAAATTTATTAATTAATTGCTTCTATTGCGGACTTTCAATTTAAAAACTTTCCCGCTATTATTGCAAGAATTATAATGGGGAATGCATTTTAAAACTTCCTTTGATCAACGGGAGTTCACTGAGTTAGTATACTTCAGGCTGTCCGTTTCTAAGTGAAACTACAATTCTGTGATGTCTACCAATAATGATTTATCGTTAAAACACTAACAAGAAACAATCACAAACAGATAAAAAACAAAAGAAAGTCACAACTTTTGGCCCTTCCATTCCTTCTTATCAATTCGGATTTCGAATGGAAAGTCCACTACTCTCTCCCTAACTATTCTTACCACCCATTTCCAAACCTTTTGCCTCGAGGTCCGTCACTCATTAGGCCTCATTCATTGATGTGAGCTTTGCCGTCTCATACTGCCTCCCTATCTCATCGACTTAATCAAGAACCTCCTTGAGAATTAGATCTTCCAAGTCAGGATTCGCGCTTTCTTTTCCAGATTTTTCGTCCCGCTCCAATGTGTTCCACAAGGATCACACATGTTCCCTTCACTGTTTATTTCTTTTATTTTGACCTCTATAGCCCCGACCCTAATACCTTCGATCTCACCCTGTGTATTCTCTAGTTATTAGATGAAACTACCCTAATTTTTCATGCTTCCGCTCTTAAAACTTCTATCTAAAACCTACTCTCCACATCCTTATTCTGGTATATTAAGTCGCGTCTAAAAATAAATCCCTCCGATACAAAACTTTCAATACACTACCACAGCATTAAAAATACCTAGGAATGCTCTAGATCCAAAAGTCAACCTTAACTCCTATTCAAAAGAACTCTAGTCCAAAATAAAGACAAGATCCCGCCAATTCTGATCCCTAACAATCCGCAGTTTCATAGTGCTATTGACCGCAGTCTTTCCGCCCATCGTTAAAACATTATACTCTCATTATAAATTACAATTATTCATTTCTATTTCTATCTTAAATACAATTATTATTAGTTCTTTGGACCAAATTTATGGCCTACAATAATTTATTAAAAATAATTTTTAAAACAAATTACTAATTGACTATCACACATACTGTAAGTTAACACACAGTAATTATTTTTTTCTGAAATATGAGTATTTTTACATTGATTATTTTATAATTGTATAATATCTTAATTCTCTATAATACGGAAAAATCAATGATAGTATAAAATGGTTGCAGGGTTTTCGTAATCTGTCGTTTAGTACGAAGCTGTTTTATGCTAAACATATATGCATCGATTGGAAAATGGTTGGGTCAGACGATAATACGATATTGAAGAAATAACCTAATTATGTAGATTGATTTTACAAACTTTATTTCTGTCCACAATCGTAACAATTTTTATACAAAAAGTATTCCAATGTCATATATAAACAATATAATACATCAATTTTCATAAAAATTACATATTTCGCATAGTGCGGCTTCGATATATCCGGATTCATAAGAGAATTTCAGAACACACAAAATTTTAAATGAGAATAAAGAAAATAAATTCAAAAAAAATCTTAAACAAAATGATAAATAATAATTATCATATTTTTTGTAACAGTCACATACAAAAATGTGGTATGTTCATAATATATATGTATTCATAACACATAAATATATTAATACAATAATAATAAAAAATAAATTGTAAGAAAGGGTTATTGACCATTCGACATTTAAATATTTTTTAATATTAATGTAGAATCTCTTTTTATTTAGTTCATTTCTATGTGATTTAAAAACCTCAATTGATCCGGTTTCATATAATCTCGGATATTAGCGGTAGCGGCAAAATAATTTTAATATTTATTTCAACAAATGCAATAATTCAATCAATTACAAACATGTACATTAATTAAGGTATGTGTAATGCGAAAATTATTTACTTTTCTTTTTAACTTCGTATAATCAACACATAATACCTTTTTTAATTCGCATTTAAATTTAATGCTGTTTTATTTAGATTCCACGCAATCGTAATATTCTGGATTTTATGACTTTATGTTTACTTCTTACCATAAATTTTAAATTTCATCTCAACTCACATATTTTCAATTCTTAATTGATTTTTATTACGAATATCATAAATATATTCACTTCTTTCTAGACCTTGTTTCATTCTAGCAAACTCATAAAATACTTGATGATTATTATCCAATCATCAAGTGTTTATCATCCAATCGACAAATGTTTTTCGTTTCAGTTCTTACGAAAGTTAAACAGCCCATTTTACGTATTAATAGTATTGTAACACGCCGGGGATTTTCGTTCGTGCGCTAAACCACTTACTATCAATCTACGGTTTCTTGTACATATATTTCCTTTTTTAAAAGAGACATTAGTTTTTCTTACCATTATCTCTTCTTTCTTCACGAATGATCTCCAATTGTATGTACACGTGACAAGTCTACTCGATAATGATCAACTTTAATTTTCATCTTCATGATCTTCTTAAGAGTAAGTTTTCCTTCACGGTTTATTCTCGACTCTCTGAGCTCTATCACCAGAAGCTTCAAGTCTCGGTCTGTGATTATATTTCTACCGTTTGACATTATATACTATTACAGTATATAACTATTTAAATGATATTTACTATATATTCGGATATTATTACTTTTATTATTATTTAATTTTACAATTTTTAATAAGAACTTTTACAACAGACAAATAAACAGATGCAGAAATGTATTCATACAGCAACAAACAAATATACTAAAACTATTACTACAAGCTACCAGTTCATAGGTCAATTTATATTAGCGTTTTGGGCTATCACTTTAGATTTTCCACCTATATTTGTATATATAACATTTAAGATAAAGTTGAAATAATATTTGCTTTGGAGCAAAATAAGTAAATAAAAGAGATATACACATATTTATACGTTTATTTAAGAATTATTGGCTAGTCAATAATATCACTACTGAACATTTTTCAATGCTTTCTGCAGACTTTGATGTATCTATTAATATTTGTATTATATTATTCAGTATAAACATATATCAGTGAAAAATATAGGTAAAGCAATAACTTTTGAAGTACTATTTATAATTTTAGAAAATAACACACTTACAGTTTGACCATTTCGACTGTTAAGAAAAATAATGACAATGTTGACGATTTGAATAGTAAGATCTATAGTGTTACTAGAATAGAATAAAGAGAACCGAAGTATTATGTAATATGGCATTGAATCCGCTTTGTACGACTTTGTTAGGTCTATATTCAATTTAGTGCGGTTAAGTTTAAAAAATACTCAATTTTATTTCAGTCTTTTTTTAAAGTTTTTTTTTAAATTTATTTACAAGCAATCTATCTACAGAATATAATAAAAAATAGATAATAAGCTTCAGTTATAACATAAATAAAATAAAGAAAAATACAAATATTAGAATTTGACCCAACGATCAAACTCCACTAATAATTAAAATGAAAATTATTGTAAAAAAATAACAAAAAGAATCATCGTATGCACACGTATATATCTATTTACAAATTACCAAAGCGACCAGAAAGATCTTGTAGCTTAAATCGCTTTAATCTTCGTCTGTGGGAAGCTGTGTTTGCAAGGTCGGCAGCGAGTTGATTTGGATGGTCGTCCAACCGATGTTGATAGTTAATGCTGAACTTTTCTATCTCTTCACTGACAGTATCAACTTTCGTGTACTGGTGGATGTAATTATTTGTTGAGAACCATGGTGCATTGGTTATGGATCTTAGCGTTTTCGATTGGAACCTCTGTATTATGTCAATAGTGGTATTACAGGCGGATCCCCAAAGTTGGATTCCATAGGTTCATATGGGTTTTATGATGACTTTATAGATAAGCAGTTTATTGTCAACAGAGGTAGACGAATATCTGCCCATCAACCAATGCAACCTTTTTACTGCCAGGTCCAGCTGCTTCCTCTTTGTTTCAATGTGCTTCTTCCAAGTGAGACGTCTGTCGAGATGCATCCCAAGGTATTTGGCATCGTTTGCTTGTGGCAGGGCACAGCCATTCACTGTTACAGGAGGGCAAGTTTGTCTACGCAACGTAAACGTGACATGGACTGATTTCGTTGTATTGGCCCTAATTCTCCATCCCTTGAGCCAGTAGGCAATGTTATCCAAGCTTCTCTGGAGTTTTTGAGAGGCCACTGTGGAGTCCTGGTGTGATGCCATGACCGCAGTGTCATCAGCAAACGTTGCCACGGTAACGTGCTGAGAACTGGGAAGGTCAGCCGTGAAGATGACATATAGTAGAGGTCCACAGACGCTTCCCTGAGGGATACCAGAGAGGATGGGGTGCAGAGAGGTCAACTCATCCCTGTATTTAACTTGAAACTGCCTTCCAGTCAGGTATGATTTAAAGATGGCATAAAAGTCATGTGGAAGACATTCCTTTAGTTTATACAGCAGTACTTTGTGCCAAACTCGATGGATGGCCTGTGATATGTCGAGAAAAGCGGCAGAGCAGTACCTCTTCTCTTCGAGATTCTGGCCAATAACGTCCACTACACGATGGACCTGTTCTACAGTGCTATGTCGCTCACGAAAACCAATATGGTGATCTGGTATTATTCCACTATCCAGCAGCCATGGTTGCAGCCTTCGAAGGTGGAGTCTTTCAAATAGCTTGGACATAACAGGCAGCAGACTGATGGGCCGATAGGAAGTTGCGACATCTGTCGGCTTACCAGGCTTGGCGATGATTTTAAGTTTAAGACACGCAACGTACAGTGTTATCACTGTTTACCAACATCATCGCTTCAATATCCAAAATCTAATAAAATATTCGGGAATTCAATTTTCGCGAATTTAAGTTGTGTTAAATAAAACTATTAAATATTCAAAAGTGACTGATTTCATATCTTTAAGTTATAATTTATTTGATTCCTCATAACTAATAAGAGTATTTATTTATTTTTTTATTTTGATTATAGAAAGTAAATAGAAAATCACATTAATATAGAAAACGACATGCGAAAAATTGTATTCAGTAGTGATTGAATTCTAACACGCACTATAGCGATTTTCATTATAGCAATGTATTATTGGGTAAGAAACATAATACAACTTGTTTGAATGTAAGTTCGTGTTCGTTTCCATCACTTCTGCTTCATTTCAGTTACACTGGAAATGTCACTTGGGAACGTAGTAGGATTAAATAATAAAATTTAAATAGATACAATAAGTAAGACACTAAGTTACTTTTCTTGTCATATCATTTCTTTTTATTTTTGTGACAAAAATTATATATAAAAGATTTTGCATTCAATTACATCTTTCATTATTATTAAAGTAAATGTAAACTGCTTAAGTTTTGAAATAATAATGTGGGTATCGTTGTCATATTTAGAACATTATAAGTAACGAATTTTGACAAATAGTATTAACGTATCTAGTTAAGTCATTTTAAGTTAGAAGATTCAGGAAGATCCGTATATGACAACTAAAATCTGCAAAAAAAGACTTTAATTTCTAATATAATAAAAAGTATTATCAAATAAATAAAAAATAATGAATTCAACTTGTTAAGCAAATTATATACTGTGTTTATTATGTTGAGAGATCTATTTACATTAGATCCTTAGGATTTTATAAGAACCTTGTACGTGCGTTTTGGATACTCTCAGGATTAATGTTAATAAACAACCATCTGTAGGCACGGTTAGTACAAGGATTAGATCCTCTTCGTAGGACCAAATATTGATGTTCCCTAATATTTGTTTATCGTGAGAATAAATTTATAATACTTTAAAAAAGTTTAAGACCTTTTGTCTTAAAAGATTGTAATATTTTCTTTTTATAAAATTATTATATTTAGCAATAATAACGGATACAATTCACATTGCAAAAGTAATAGCTAAAATATTCTATGATATTCTCTAAACAATGTAAGTAAACTTCCTTAGTACGCAAACGTAAATAAATAAATTTAAGCGAGCCCAGTTTCCTATGGGAACACATACATTTTATATAGTAGTTTCCTGTATACATAGCGTAATTTGAAACACGTTCCTTGTAGACGTTTTTCTCTTCTTTTTCTCTCTGTGTATTCTTTTTATATTAATATTTATTAATCGTTATTTTTTTTATCCAATAATATTTATATATTCACTGTATTTTATATAAACATTAATAATTTGTAACAATAATGGATATTTACTACTGAGTTATATGGAAAATCGAACCAGTTTTCTCGTTCTTTGCATAATTAATCTTGAAATTGAGGACTCATTTGGATCATTACTTCGAATTAAAATTCCTCAAAGTTTGTGAACTGCGAATCACAAAGTTTCATGTCTGCGTTTTAAGAAACTCAGAATTAATAGATTAATTCGTTCAATCGAAATTATTTTCCCACAATTCCAATTGAAATTTGGATTTCATTCCATTCCATTTCCATTCTTCAAACATATTTTTAACTCTCAGTGAATTTGCGGTAGATGTATTAATTAATGCTATCAATTCATCTTCATCGAAACTTTGGATTCTGAAACTTCTTCCCGTAATAGATCTTAAGCTGATTAAGTTATATTCTATAGAAACAGCGTTATAATAATCCCTCATTATAGGAAGGCTGTCGCAACTTGTGATCCATGTTATATTGAAACCACATTATGAGAGAAAATACAAAGTCTTTTAGAAATATAATTATTTTGCATGGAAGCACATGTAAATATGTATTATTTTATTTAGAAATGTACATATAGTAAATTAAACACACATTTATACGGAAAAAAAATATTTTCTATACTTAATTCAGTTGCGTTAATTTAGCAGAACTATTCAGTAATATGTTGATAATTGTTCTAAATTAAAAATTTATTATCAATCAAATTATACAAACAAAAACATATTGAATACGAATTTATATATGTGTATTTAATTTGAAATAAGTTTAAATAATGAGTATTAAATTATTCTATTTCTAAAAAATAAATATATTATTGTTTATTATTTCATTACAAAAGGTTCAAGAATTTGGTCAATCCAATAACCCGTACTAAGTATGTTATTACAATTGAATTATGAATACTTTAATTACAATTGCAACTAAATAAAGTGATATAAATTGTTTAAATTGCTTGTCTTATATCCTCATATATACAACAAACTTCTTGTAGTCACTCAGGGTACATCAGTATCAGGAAAATAGTCGAATTAAATGCATATTTACACACAGATTACTTAATTATAGTATGCTGAAAACAACAATAATCAATTAGACTTCAGCATTACATAAGTGTTTATTGTGATTGGAGTTATCATTTAATTAATAATAATTGTAATCATTCGGAAATATATGATAATAATATATATCCGGAATAAATAAAAGCAACTCAGAATCATAGTTAACCATGTTTTTTTATAAATTAAACAAAAATTTAAAAGAAAAATATATGCATTTTTTAAATTTGGAGTTATAACGAAAGTACTTATAGATATATGGAAACATATATCCAAATAAAAGGAAGAATTTGAAAATTTTATAAAAAAAAATAATATATAAGTGACAAAATTTAACAAAATAAAGTGAAAACTATAACCATGAAGAAAGAGATGTTTCTCGACAAATAAATGTTTCAAAAAAAATGTGATTTAAAAAAAATATAATGACCAATAAAAATAGTTAGGAAATGAACAAATAGAAATATGAAATAACAGAAGAATATATAACATATAACAAATAAAAGTAATAAATTCTGAAATGAAGGAAATAATTGAAAATGTTTGTTTATGATAAAATTATTCACTTGGTGAACATTAAAATAATGTGCCTCTATTCAAATATTATAACTGATACATACAATGAATTACTTTCGAAAGATGTATTTTCATATTTCTTAGACTTTTATGTAAAATTATGAATTCTTTAATTATCCAAATTGAAAGTTACTCCAATGTTTCTTTAGATAATGCAACAATAGTAATCTTTGTAGAATTAGTTATTTAAAAACATCCAACAGTTGTGTTATTTGTTTCTTCAAGAAAATAATAACATTTAAATGCAATTACATGTTTTGGTGATTAAATTTATTAATTATTTCAATATTATTAGGAAACAAGCTAAAAAATCTATCGAAGTCCAAAAAAACATCGATTAGTACGATATACAATTATATAATTTCATCAACATAACAAAAGTATTACTATTAATAAGAAAATCTTTAATAATCAATAGAATGTAATCATTTGTTTATTAACCAGTGTTTCTCAATGTTTTTACAATGTGACACTACTTTTTTTTACAATGAAACACTACTTTTTTGTAGATGAGTTGAAACCAATTGTATTGTTTTTTTCAAATTTATGGCGAACCTATGTTGGGTTTTTCAATCATTTTATTATATTTTATTCTATATTGTTATAATTTGAATACCATGGATTATTCATCATTTATTTTCTAAAAACATATGATTAATAAATTTCATTTTTAATTTGTACTAATTATTGTACTATTTTTTTGTTATTATTTTAGTCAATTAATCTTATTTTATCTAGAAAGTTGTAAAATTATTTTGGACTCGTATTCCAGAGTATGAAAATTGACGAACGAGAAATAAATAAACATACAAATTGTAATATTTATTTAAGTTAAAACATTATGAAAGATATACTATAATTTTATTAAGTAAACTTTCTATCCTTTCTATTAAATTATTTAAAAGAAAACTAAACAATGTGTTACTGAAACTACATCTACAAAGTGTAGAGAGATGTATCTAATATACCTAGCTGTGACAGTTTCTATGATGTCTAGCCTTTCAAATAAATACGTTGAAATTGAGTTTGTTCTGAAGAAAATGCGGAGGATCTGTACATAAAGCGAGAGTAAGTACATTGATCTAGGTGTATCCACCTGTCAAGAATCTGAGTCATACGATCTACTGGCTTTGTAAAACCGGAAGTCACATCTGCGCTCGATTAGAATCCGGCCCGAAACGTTCGCCTCTTCTAATCCGACAGTGAAATACACGGGATATTCTCTCATGCAGCGAGTAACATCTACGAGCAAGCAGGGCTGTTTAATTAAAATGAACCATCGCATCAGCATACACTTTTATTTAAAACATATTTGTATAGCTATTTTAAACCCTTCCAGGGGGGCCGTTTGTTGTTAGCGAGGATTACCATGAAAGGGAGTCGCGATTTGGGGAATGCCTTTTATATGACATACGTGTTTGCCGTGTGCTCGCGCTTAATAAAATCCCTTTTAAAAACTATTTCACATCCCCACGGAAGTATTTCGTGCAAAGTTGAGGGAAAATAATGTTTTGTGCACCTGAAATAACTAAAATTCTTCTTAAACCGTCACATGTCACATCTACATATGACAATGGAAATGGATCAGTGTAAAATACCGAACACGCTAATAGCAAATAGATGGAAAGATGAAAGAAGTATATCGGAACTTAAGCTATTTCTGTATGTTTACAGGTTGAAAGGCTTGGTTTCTGTTAAAAACGATGTAACAAACAATATCTGTCACATTGTTGTCTTTGGAACCTCATAATTTGCCTAAAGTTATGTGTTATGCAAAATATTTAAACAAATAAAATAAAATAATATTATTGTAAAAAATATTGTTAACACTAAATCTTCCGCAACTTCCTACTGCCACTAGTCAAATGACGTCACCAATGAACTTATATTTCTTTACATTAGACTACCACGGTTCTGAAAATTGCAGGTTTTACAATTTCATTTGAAAATTCCTACTTAATATTACTTTTTTTCGGCAATGATTTGTTGACTTTTATAACGATAACAAAAGGTGAAATATAATGAAATTGATTACCTTCTTGTATATTTAGCATCGACATAATTTCCTATCTTGACAATTTATGCCAGTCATTTTGACTAATATACCTCAAACTAGATATTTCTTTAAATAGATAGATAGATTTATCTACATATCATTCCTTTGGAAGTAATATTATGAGTGAAATATTCTGTAGTAAGTAGCGCAATCTCATTACTAATTGAAAATATGCTAACATTCCTTGTCGTGGAAAGACAAACACGAGTAACATCACAACCTCTAAGTCAATTTCGAATACATTTTTTGTAGGATAATAATAATTTAGTACATGTAAAAATATTATATTATTGCGTATTTTTTTAAACCTTTTGACCCACTTTGGCTGGTTAAGGTTGAAATACATTCGAAAAATATTTGATTTTTCTAATGTTAAAATAAAATGAATACATTTTCCAATTATAGTGCAAATAATGTATTGTATTTTATTAGAAGCTAATGATGTATATTTTATTCGATTTTACACTATTTTTTTACAAATTAACCCGTAAAATTTGTAACTGCTATTGCATATCTTCTTTGTCTAGCTGTTAATCATTTTAATATACTATGGTAAGTTTTTGTCTCAATTCAAATAAAAATGCATGCACATCGACTTACCTAACTTAATTAATGGAAATCCATCCACGTGGACATTATGCAGTTTCCAAGGTAGATGTTATTTCAGTCCTAGAAAACAGCAAACTGGAACTAACACTGAAATTAAATATAATTTAGTAATTATTTCGAGATGATTATAGTGATGACATTTAGATTAAAAATTGTTAATAAAAATAAAAATAGGTATGGAAGGGTTGGATATTTTTAATACTTCATTTGAGATGTTTTTCTATTAAAATCTGTTCATTCAGTAGATGTACTATTATTACTTTCTAAAATACTTATATAACCTATCGAACATATTCATAATAGCAGTATAAAGTAGCAACTGAGAATACCCATAGTTGTGTAGTTGTGTAGTTGTGTAGTTGTGTAGTTGTGTAGTTGTGTAGTTGTGTAGTTGTGTAGTTGTGTAGTTGTGTAGTTGTGTAGTTAGAAATGAATATAGTAATAATTAAAAATATTCTGTGCAGTGTATTTATAAGTAAGTGAACAATTTTTAAAGTTATCTTTTTCTTTATGTACCGTCAAATTTTGAAAACGTTAAAAGTGTGCCGCGACAAAATAAAAAGTTGAGAATCACTGGTATAGATAATATCAAATTGGATTAAATCTAGTTAAATAGATTGCGTAACTTGAATATCACTGATGACCCATACTATTTTAATTCAGCCAATATTAAGGTTGTTCGAATAGAGGGAGACCACGATCCGAACTAATGCATTCGCAGATGTGGCGACGAAAAGTTCGTAATTACTTTTTGTCTTTGTGATGATACTGCCTTCCTGTCGACACAGAAACTATTTTAGAATGCAGACGAAAAAGATTAGTGTTCACTATAATTACATTCAACAGATTCCACTAACTGGAAATGGAAAATCCCTCTACTCGTACACATAAACCTTTTAATATCTTCATCCGATGGTGCAGTGAAGCATATTATATCATTAAAACAGATTCAAAGTGCTTTTCATTGTTATGGTTCTAACGTGTTTACTAAAACTTTTATAACAAATATCGTTTTATTAAGAATTTCCTAAATTTAAACAAAATTAATTTATATTTTCATAATAATTGATATAATAAAATCAATATTTGCTACTATAATTAATTTTAAAAAGCTACTAATTAATAGATATTAATACCAATTAACTTTTATTTGTATATTAATATTATATACATTGTTTAGGAAAAATCTAGAAAAACAAGTAGATTTCTTGTAAATTGACATAAGTTAAGTCAAATAAAATAGTTAAGATTAGAATTAGTTTCAACATTTTATTATAGTGGGTGAGCAATAGCAATTTATCGGCGTTCCAAGCGAGCTGACAATAGAATCTTAAACCAAATTAAAATTATATTTCTGCGTATTGTTCAATATTTAATCAATAACAGTAGAGCTAGTACATTGTCTGTTAATGACGGTTAAACCATATTCCTATACAATAAAGTATTCCTTCCCCAGACAATAGTAGCTTAAATTGTTTAAAAAATGAAATGAAATTAGAAGTCTAAACTGAACTGAGAAAAATTGACTAAAATATATACACATTAGAATATACACATTATGAAGAAAAACATGATTCAATGCTTGAAAGTATATTATTTTTATATTTTTTTTTAACAAATGGTAATTTAAAAAAACGTCGGTATTTAATTTGACAAATTTATCGATGGTTTCATTAATCCGTGTTATTTTTACTTTTTACTCTTTTTCTCTCTAAATATTTATATAATAATATTATGGACGCATATATTTTGTTTAATTATTATTTAATCGACATATTTTGATTTAAAGATTAGAGAAAAATCATAAATGGATTTATTCATACATTATATAAATAATTGGAGCATAATTTATTTTATAAGCGCTAAATTAAATGATATTTAAAGTATTAAAATGATTTATTCAAAAATGTATGCCGAATTTCATTGTTTCAAGTAATTGGAATATTTCCTTGTCATTTACAAAATAACATTTTAAATGGAAATTGTTTTATGATCATTTGTCATTTTAAAATCTCCGACTGTCACAGGTCATTGTATTCATTATTTTATGTGCTGATTAATTCGCAACTGAATATTCAATTTAGTCATTAATTATAAAATGTAAATTGATCTATTATTGTAAATGCAGAGAATTAACTATTGTTCGTATTTATTAATTATAGCTTTGGAACCAATAAATACAATCTTAAATTAGAAACGACTAAAATTTTATTAGAGTTATTTCATGTTCAATTTTTCATAATTTTGTTTCCTAGTCTCGTTATTCTAAACATATTTCTTTGTTATATATTGGACATGTTTTAGTTCACTTCACATATTAACGATGTTTTTTTATGGTTCCGGCCCTACTTCTGAACTTTGCGTCCTTATCAGTCACACTACTGCCTTATTTTACTGATCGGTAAATGCCGGAAAAATCGTTCAGTTGTGAGGTTCGAACCTGTACAAATTCGCACCAGATTTTGTGATGCTGGGACTCTTAACCATGTTATAATTTTATATTTAGATTAAATAAAAAATAATACTAATAATACTAATGCAAGTGCATGAAAATGTATTATTGAATGTAATGAATTCAATAATGTAAGTAATTATTTTACCAATTAACTTTATAAGATTATTATTTTTATTGAAACAGTGAACAAAATAATGCAACATCCATTATTATTATAAGAAGAAAAAACAAGCATTATCATTGCTGCAACGGGCTATAGGACCATAGGACTTTCTGCCCTATTATAAGATTAATCAGCATTATATCTTAAAAAAATTAAAGACTTAAAGGAAATTTATGAATATAAAATTTATATAAGGTTTTCTTTTTCCATCTTCAGTATATAACTGAACACTGAGTTTGGTACTTTTCCGTTTTACGATGTTTTTTTTTACGATTTGTTTTTTACTTGTTCTGAGTAAATTACTTGCATTAGGTATTTTGATTATGTAAGTTTATTATTAAACATATCTATTGACCATACTGAGATAAAAAGTTTATATAAATAATTTATATTCATAAATACGTTACATATTACTTAGCCCAATTGATTATTGAATAGATATTTCGTCTTATCATTCAATTTAATAATAAAAAATATATACCTCAACTTTCGAATCATTCTCTACTTCACAAAAATGTCGAGTATATTATAATTAAAGCACACATTTATCTCGTTCAAACATAATACACAGAGCATCCACACTAACTTCGAGTTGTAAATCTAACGACGATATTAAATTTAATTTGGATGGAACTGAAAACCACACTATAAAAACAATATAAAAAATGTAATGATGATAAAACATTTTATTGGTATACAATTAAAAGCATATATTTGCACAATTCATTTTGTATATTATTGTTTTTTAAATATTGGTTAATTATAGATAATTATATTGAAAGAAATAATATTTAGTAGAGTAAAATGGTATAGCATTTCCTTCAAACAAAATTTATGTTTATTTAAAACATGTTAATTATTGCATTGGGTAATTGATTAAATGCTGGATCTTTCGTATTTCTATCTTATGATAATAAGAAAAAAATATATGAAACGCATAGATAAATAACATTAATGTAGAATAAGTAGAAATGAACAGTATTCGGTCATTACTATTAATGACAAGGTGAGTTGGGACAAACACATAAAACAATCTTATCGACGATAGAAACCATCAGATTAATAAGTATATATATATATTCCAAAGAAGTAGAAGATCAGCATATACTATAGTCTGTTTGTGGATTGTCTATACTATGGTCTTATAGTTGGGGGACTAATACAAATGCAAATATAGACTTACTCCAGAGACAACAAAAAGGAATAAATAACATAATATTTAGACATAGCCTAGACAAGCATGAACCGGTCGTGAGGACGTAGGTGTCCTTGCAGATAGATGTGTTTGTTAGTTTGTTAATAAATTACTGAACAAAACAATAATATCACGACTGAAATTATCGACAAACAGTGATACTCAAGTACCAAAAGAAAAAACGATGCTGAACGAAATGAAGTCAACCAAATAAACTAGAGTTTAGCATTGAAGGAAATATAATAATACAACACAATTCCAGAGGAAATCAGAATAGAAAAAGACAAAAACTTCCCAATTAATACAATATGCATGCTACTAGCTAACTAGTAATAGGATTGTCAAAAAAGACTGCAATTTATAATTTAAAAAAAATATTAAAAAAGAGAAACTTAACACATATTTATATGATCTTAATAATAAAAGAATTAATTATAAGGACTATGACGATAAGTATCTGTTTTGTTGATATAATAATTATATAACTTATTTAAGATTCAGGATTTTATAAACTTATTAGTATTTAAATATATACTAAATTAATTAAATACAATTTATATAGTTATATAATTATACATAATAGTTATTATATGTTTCTGCCATATAATAACTATTATGTATAATGGTTTATATCCTTGTGTTTTCTTTTTTCTTTTCTATGTATTAGCATTATTTTGGTTTATATTTTTTAATGTAGTTCTTGCAATAAATTTGATAATAATAATAATAGTTATTATATATAAATAAGGTTGTACCCCTTAAGAAAAAAGCCATATAGAAATAAATACGTATTAAATAAATACATTTTATGTGTTATTCAAAACTGGTATTAACATTATTTTTATTTATTGTATGCATTCTTACCCTATTTATTTTTTATAATTCTTGTTTATTGCTTGCTATAGAAAATTACTTCTATAGTTAGTTAATGAAATTAGTCAGTTGAAATATTTTGAAGGCTGAATATAGAATTATTTGATTTATCAAAGTTTTGTTGTAACCTTGTATGGAAATGGTTGTGTCGAATTTACGATCTTCTCCTCTTGGGAAGTTATATTTAGTACGCTTTCCTCGGCTCATAATAAAAATTGTTCACATCCGCGTTGCTCGCCGATAATGTTGAATTATATTACGACTTACTAGAGAAAGCTTTCGTGACTAGACCTTAAACACGAGCTGTTGCGATCCCAGCAACATTCCATCCACCTCCATTACCCCAACCGGTAAGCTGAAAATGAATTCATTGTCTCGCATATTTCCTTTTTTTCTTCTTCCTTCTCCTTGTTTCGTGCGATGAGGGCATCATTGAATATCGCGGAAGCCGCGCAAGTACCATGCATACAAGAATAGAAGCGAAAAGAGAATAATGATAAATAAGGCGAAAGCAATTAGGGGAAAAAGACTCGCGGAGTAAAAGGAGCAGTGGGCGGGAAATCTCATTAATTCTTGTTCCAGGGATTGGACTGCGTAATGGTAACACTTCTTAAAGGGTTTCCCGAACAAATTAATGAAATTATTTCGCAAAATCGTTTCATCAGAGGCGCACGAAACAATGGGAAACGAGAAAGGAATCGATTTAATTCATATATTTTTTTTTTGTAATCAACTTACGGACTTTTCTCCGACCTGACCCATCCTAAACTAACAGCGCTCATCCGGGTGTTTGTAAACTTCCTAAAGTAGAACTGAATATAACAACAGCATCCGCTCCATCCCTTGTGGCATATTTTATTTGAGCGAAAAGTGAGTCCACTTGCGTTTTCGGAGTAATTAAATTCGGAACCGTTTTATTGGTAAAGCCGCTTAGGATTTGCGGTTGCCGTGCACGAAGAGGAAGGAAACGGCGCGCGGTCCGATAGAAACGAATTTAGTTTAATCATATTTCGCAAACTGCGCCCGCCTTATCTCCAGCATTACTCTCTACGTACGCCGCTCTGTTCATCCCTCAGAAATAAAAATTGAATGTGGTTGTTTCCCCATATTTTGTTTCGCGTTTAGAGTAATTTATTCGCGTGGAAATTAAACTGGAACAGTTATGCTTAATATTTCGCGTTGCGTAATAAAGGGACTTAAAGGCCCTCCTTGACGTGTGCGAGACCTAATATCTCGTTGTTGCCAAAACCAGCCTTCGCCGCTCGCAAATAAGAGAACACAATGGGTAACGTAATTAAGTATGAACCCTTTAAACAAAATCATGCCAGGTGGGGGAACTGTGCCGTTAAGCATTCATCTGAAACGTTAATTTATTAATTTAATTGTTTGCTTGCAATTAAGCTTTGGGAATATGGAGACACGGTGGATGCGCCGGGCACTGAATTATTCCCTTTCATTCCCGATACCGTCCATCCCTCTGTTCCATACGCAGTGCTTGTGTATTATAGTAAAGGTAAAGCAATTTGTCTTGTTTTATCTGAAAGGTTGTACGTCAATCCTCCGCGACGCGTTTCTCCGAGTTATGGCAAATCTTGATTTTATCCAAGATCGATTATAGCTACATGACGTACACCTTCATCCCTAAATCCGAGAAAATCCCCGCAACATCGACTTCTTGTCTGTGTGTGTATGTGCTTGTGGAATTAACCGTCCCTCTAAAAATCCTACAACAGGATGAACGAGATTCTCCGATTCCCATTTTTATCAGAGACAATTTCTGCGCCATTTCATTTATTTCTGTTCTATTTCGCTGCAAGCTTTTGCTACTGACAGATCTCCAATGACCAACGGAAATTCAAATGTCGACAAAACGCCGACAAGTTTTTAGTTAGTTGCATTTATTTAGGTAGCATTTGTGTCGAGCGATGCTAGGAATAGATGCATGAAAGCCACGCTATAAATATGACTAACGGAAATTAATGCATTTTCAGATTTATTATCAAAAAAGTCTATAAATATTCAACCCGATTTCCTACACAAATTACTTGCTGAAAATGCGTGCGAATTTTATTAATCCGCAGGATTAAGTCTTTTTGAGTTTCTTTTAACGTCATCGTGCTTCTATTATTACATATAAATACATTATTTTATAAAAAAATATCTCATAATTTAAAAATATGTTATTCTATTCTGATAAAGATTATAATCAAACATTCATTTTTTACGACCAACATGCTTAATATTCATTGATTTATTATATGTAAAATAAATAAATGTCATAAAATAATAGAATTAAATTTAAATAGAAATAGAAATAATAACAAACAAAAAGGATATTGCTGATGAAGTTAACAGGTACTTATGTGCCATTGGTGTTGAGCTCGCTGATAATGTAAGGAAACGAACCATAAAATGGACTAAACTAACGAGAGTGAAATAAAAACAATAAGGGAATAATTAAAGAATGGGTGCTCATTGAGTTGACTAATGCAGTATTTCCGAATACAACCCTGAGCTCAGGGCATGAGCTTACTAAAAAATATATTAATAATACCAATAATACCAAACACAAGAACAAAGAAGAAGACCAGGCAGAAAACCATAGGTTTCTTTTTTTAATATAATACTAAACAAGATTTGTCGCACACATACAGCAAAATGAACTAATTAATAAAGAACAATACGGATTCAGGGCTCGGTCAAGTACTACGGCAGTACTTGTGGATATGACTACAGAAATTTATAGAATTCTGGACAATCACATCAGTGCAGTTAAAATATTTATAGACATTATTAGATGTGGGGCTGCGGGATATACTGTTCGAGTCATACTTGGCGGGCAAACCTCAAAGTGTCAGAGTGTTGGACACATATGGGACAGAGATGTGCTATGGGTTCGGGCTCGTGCAGAGAGGTGTACTGGCTCCTATGCAGTACAATATCTCAATACCGGCGATATAACCGAGATCAAACTAAACGGAAAACTGTACACTATATACAAATAAGCTGGGACAAACATATAAACAAAATAAAATAAGCTGAGACAAATATATAAACAAAATAAAAAGAAAAAATACATCAATGATAGAAAGTTTCTACCAGAAAAATAAAAAATAGAGTAGCCATCTACCACATTATATTTACGTCTGGATTGTATTATGGTATTGAAATATGGGGAAATACTACAAGAAATAAATTTTGTATACTACAAACTCATCAACAAAAAATTTAGAAAAACTATTATTTCGAGACAATTTAGATGATTACCTACCGGGGAAACGTGTATGGAAGTACAAAGATCAGTGTACATAGACAAAATACTACATAGAACACCTGAGACACCTGGAATTTCGCACGAATCGTGATACACATACATATAACACAAGAAATAAAAATATTATAAGAATGGAAAGAAACACAACCAACATAATGAACAAGAACATACTCATTAGTAAATATAATAAGATGAAGAACCAAATTTCGTAAAATTTAACAAGAGTACTTTAAAATAAGCAAGATAACACAATAAAGTTTGCTGACAGTACTAGTCCCTCGGATTGTCCAAAAGGACTGAAGATGAGGAACACCAACATAATTAATATAATCAAATACATTTTTGTACGATAATTCTTTAAAATTTATTTACTAACAAAGACTAGAACCAAAAATATGAGTATTCATTCCTAATAAGATCCAATACACGTTTTGAATCGTTCTATAACAAACATTTCTATTTTTCAAATAAAAATAAATAACATATTATTTATTTAAACATATTATATCGATATTGATCTTTTTTTCTTATAAACTAATATAGAAAAGCTACATTTGTTTACACGTTATGTATTTACATGTTTGCATGTATGAAAACCATAATTATTCATAATAAATGGTAAAAAATTATCAACTAACAGATTTAATGTATACTTTTGAATAATTAAATGATAGCAAGTTTAAATTTTTAAAAATCTATACAGTACAATAATACCTCGAAATAATGAACAAATTATATAGCAAACATATATGTATAAACCATTTCGAGGATTGGACGGTAGATTGATGTTTTACATTTGATGGATATTACAAAACTACGAAAAGTTAACTATGAGGATTGTTGGGATCTTGTCTTTATTTTGGACTTGAGTTATTTTGAATAGGAGTTAAGCTTGTGTTATGGATCTAGCAAGATTTCTAGGTATTTTAGAGGACTTGATTTTAATTATATTAAGATTATTTTATAATTATTGTTTCAACAAATATTATTATTATTTTTTTCTGTCTGTAACTGTTACAATAAATATTGTTATTGTTAGAGTATGTATTTTATTCTAAATGTATGTTTTTTTTTGCAGATGTTTAATATTTTAACAATAACAATAATATTATTGTGTGGATATGTAGGAAGCTGTATAACGCCTCACATTTTTTTGTATCAAAATTATTATGCTTTCTACTTGTGAATACTATTTATTTTGCTCTTGTGAAAAGACGCAAATTGGTTACTATCTATCACTTTTTTGACATATTTATTTACATTTTTAAGTTTATAAATAATAGATGACGGTGTATATATGCGCGTATTTAGATTTATTTTAAATAGTTTGTATAATGGTTTCAATTAGCCTGCATCCAAAGTGAGATATTGTAAAGTTCTGTTATTCGCTATATGTGCAATGCTAACTAGTAACAGCAAAGTAATTGGTCTGTTGCTAAATGGTAGCGCTCTTTTCAAACATGGTTTCTTTATTATTACGACTGTACAATGTTGAAAAACATCTGGATAAAATGAATGGTTCTTTCGGTAAATGTATAATATTTTATGAATTACTTTTCTTAATTACTGGATGATCTATGAACATGTTAAATTAAACGTATAAATATTTTTAATGGGGCAGAAATATATTCCTTCTTATTGTTGTTATTCACTGTGTTTAGAACGTTCATTTTTAATCTTTATGATACTGGTAATAATACACCCATAACTCGCTATACGGCCACTCTTTAAACTCTATTTCGCTATAACGGCCTTGAAGTGGGCACGTTTTCGATTTACGGCCTAAAATATTTCGCTATAACGGCAAAAAAAAACTTTTTCGATGTCGATATATCTACATGTTGCCAATCTTGAGCAAGCGCAATAATTGTTCGTTATTCGGCTTCACGCTTTGGGGCCAAGTTTCGTGAAACGTATCTAAGCCGTAAATCGATGTATGGGTGTATAATAGATTAAAACTGAATAAAAGTTAATTTTAGAATTTTTATTTAAACGTTTTGAAAGGAATTATGTAAATTTAGTTGATAATGTAGAATATTATATATTTAATATTTTCACAAATATTTGAAAAAAATAATCTTTCTGATTATATTGTATAATAATAAATAATAAATGTAGATAACGTTCTCATGTTATAGAATAGAATTTGTTCAAAAAAATATAGTTGGTCCAATATAGTATAATAAAAATTTATTGATATTATTACTACACATCTATATTAGTAAGCTTTAAAATGTATAGTTATATACGCTAATAATTCCTTTGAAACTTCAAAGTAGTAACGATTTTTTTATATTGTTATTTATTACAGAACATTTTGTTCTAACAATATATTTTTTAATAAAAAGCTTCACAAATACAGCTTTTTTAGAATCGTTAATGTTAATTATATAAATCTAAAAATATACTTGAGAGTAACTTCGTATCGATTAGTGCTCTCGAATTATTTTCTCACAAATCTCTGAGGCTGAATTCCGCGAAACCTCACATAATCTTCCTTCTAAATTGAGAGCTGATTTATAGCAATCGCAAGTGGAATTCAACCCTCTTATCTATTTCGCAAAATTTGATGATTTAATACTCCATTTCACAGAGAGAGAGACATCTTTTTCTTTCCTTAATGATAATATTATGAGGGGCGGAAACATCAGTGATATATCTTTTAAATTTATTGGATGGGATTTATTATAATATGTAATTATATTTATTTATATACAACTTTTACTCTCTTTGTACGGATTATACTTTTTAACCTATACGAATATTGTGTGAAGTTATAGACAAATAATGATAATTAACTAAATTTATTACTATTAATAGACTTATTACCGGTTTATTGACCACAGTCTCTCATATTAGAATTATTGTTTATTGATAAATAATTTCATTACACATTTATTTAATTTATTACTTAACTTTATAAAAGAATTTAATTTACAATTATTAATAGTAGTAGTAAACAATACGTTCTTTCAGCCTATTACTAATTATTATATTAAGTATTTGAAATCCGCATAACAAATAATTATTTATATTGCTACAATATGCTGTATGTAGAAACATTTACTTAACATATTTATTGAGAACGGGAGCAAATTGTATTTAGTATAAATAAATTATTCGAATCATAAGATTTTTGTAAAAGTTCATGTATAAAATTGTATATATCAAAGTTTATTAAAGCCGAAAATAAAGGAGACTAATTGAAATATTCATGCCAATAACAGATTTCCAATGAAAAGGGAAGTTTCATAACCATAAATTGTTACGTATTTCTTTGAAAGGAAAGGAATTAATTTCTTACATTATTGGTACTAAATCTATATCAATCAAAGCAATTAAATTCATGAATTAAATACTTTGGTCGAACAAAATCAATACATGATCAATATTTACAATTGATATAAGTTTAGAAATATTTAAGTTTAATATTTATTGTACATACCTAACTATTTTTACAAAAAAGCTATCTGAAGAATATGAGACACAGAATTTAAAAAAAAAAGTATTGCACTTTTCCAGTTCCACTTGTGACTCTCCCCAATATACAGAACAGTGAAAAAATAGAACATGCAATTTATAGCCGTTGCAATGTTTCATCAATTTTGATTTTACTTTTATTTAAATAACTTCAGTTTTTTTGTCACTCGTTTAAAATATAAATTATGAAATTTGGATGTTTTTTTATTCTCTTTTCGGTTCTCCTATCTGCAGTATAAATGCATATATTTTGCAAATATATATTTTTACTCTTTTTGTTGACTTTTATTGACTCATTTTGATTAGTAATAATTAAAGAATTGGATGTAATGAGCATTAAAGATAAATCAATTTGCGAATCAGATCTATAATTGCGCAGCACTAATAATTGCATCCCTTTGTTGGTGTCCAAAATGTACCATTAAACGGTAGACATTAGCATATAATTTGAATAGCTTAACCGTTTTCGAGTTATCTGTATTGTATTCCCAGTATTATTATAATTCCCAACACATGGTAGATAATCTAATTAACTTAACCTTTCATTTGAATTTGAACAGTAGTGATCTCCCCAATGCTGAACTCAAATTAAATATTTCATAAGTCATTAGATGTGTTGATATTATTTTATTAGATAAGATTTATGATAAGATTTTTTTGTTTCTATGGTAATAATATTAAATTAATTTGTTTCATTCAATAAATTTAATCAGATTGATTTACTATAAGCATAACTTTTTCACAAAAATAATTAACAAATCAAAAAAAATAATTTAGAGGAAGACCGAAAAAGAGAACAACTTGAAATCAAGTCCAGGAAGCTGTACAAGCTACTACGAGAAGACTCACAAATTTTAAAAGAAAACAAGCTACTGCATTATAAGGTACTTTTAAAACCAGTCTGGACCTATGGAATACAGCTGTGGGGAAGCACTAGAAAATCTAATATTGCTATTATACAAAGATTCCAGTCGAAAAGCCTAAGAAGAATCATAGGAGCTCCATGGTACATTACAAACAGGAGAATTCACGAGGATTTTCAACTAAAAACAGTGGAGGACGTAATTATGAAATATAGTAGCAGATACTAAAACATGCAAATGATCGGTGCTGATTATGAGGATGTAAGTTACTCAATAGATGTCTTTAGATATTTGATAGTTTGGTTAGAAAGTATTATTACTTAAAATTCTATACTATGCAGATTTGCGTCCGCATAAACATTGTTGAACGTCGTTGAATCGTTTCCTAGACTTGATGAACTTTTATCTATTGAATATTTTTACATCATTCTAAATTTTGATGTCATAAAATTTGAATGAAAATTTAATTTGATAATGCGAACATTTTTGTAATTTCAGAAAATTTAGTTTTGGTCGTTTTAGTTTCGTCGGTTTTTGGTCTTATAATTTATCCAAGTCCAATGTTTTTTTTTCTGAACAACTAATAATAAATATTCTCTGCAGTGGAGTTTATTCATATAAACAAATTAGGTTAGTAGGTTTGACATTTTGACAGGTAATGTTAACCAGACTGGAAGTTGACTTGTCAAAATATCAAACCTAATTTAATTATTAACACGTTGACTGCCACGGAAATTTTCAGGAATCTGGCCTAAAATAACAATTTTAGCACTGATTTATTCCGAGTTTAATCGTTGCTGCACAAAAATGGCAAGTAAACACAGGACGAGATAACTCGTAGTTGGAGTCCTAAAAAAGAACGCAATCTACGAGTTATCTCGTAGCTGGCAGTCAACGTGTTAATTCATGTACTGTCAGAATTGTCACTTGTATTCTCTGACAGATAAACGAAATATCTACAAGCAATTTCGATTCGTTTATTGCGTGCTAAGAATAAATTGAAACATGGATGACTAGCAAATAGCGACCTGGTATATCCGGTTACTTTGTGCTTTTTTTTACCACATTTCGGCTGCGTCCCTTCCGATGTGTTTTCCATTTAATCCGTTCGTTATTCGGCGAAACGATTTTGTTTCACTTCTTTTTCCGCCGCCCTTTTTTTTATACCGCTTCGCTCCTTTCACCCTTTCCATATTCACGTAACATACAGTCCATTCAAATATTGCGCACAGCAATAAAAAAAAAACAAACCGTTTACAAACAAAGGCAAAGCTACAATACAATATGCCGATGAAGAATTCGCAATTATTTCATCGGTCGTTATTAGTATTTACAATTTTTGTGTGGTGTTATGGTTTCCGTTGTTCCTTTCGTGCATCGTTTTAATCTATATTTATGTCTATATTTATTTTAAGCATTAGTCAATGTTTGGATTTGTTTTTGGCTAGTTGCTATTAACACTCCCCCTCCTGCAGTCGGTCCGCATTAATTTTCATTCGAATGCGCTCGCGCCTGTTTGATTCGCATTGAATATTCATGCGGATTCGTTCGGGAAAAAAATAGTCCGAACCCGACAAAACTCATACCGTGATTACAAATTGATTGATTCGTTTATTTACTTAAATTTGTTGCAGAAAAAAAACTAAACCAGTTAATGAATCAATCATTGACCTATTTAAATGACAATAATTAATTGATTTTAAATGAATTAAATAACAAAATGCGGCACCGTTCTTATGATTTTGAGTCCTCAAAGACTAATATAGAAACGGGGAACTTCAATAAATAAAAAAGGAATATATTCAATTTTAATTCATATATAAACAATAATAATTTATGATAATAAAAACATATTAATGGTAAACTAATACTTTTATTTCAGTACATTTATTTATAAATTTACTTTGATATAATTTGTTTTGTATCAAAACTAAAGTTAGATTTAATAATCATTTGTTTCAAGCGGAGTCGGCAGTTGTTAATTAATTCAGCATTATATATTGAAGTGGTTGAGTTCGGTTCTATTAATGTATTTTCCTTTTAAGCTGTTTTTGAACTATAATTCATTTTGACTAGTCAAAGTTGAAGCGGTTGCAACAAACTTTAGTGAACTCCTTACTGTTAATTTGCCATTTTTTGCTTCAATTTTTGTTTTAACGTATTATAATTCTCAGAAAGCAAATTATATTATTCATGTTAAACTCAACGGAAAATATTCAATAAGATGAACGTAGATTTAATACACCCATACCTCGCTATACGGCCGCTCTTTATACAGCATTTCGCTATTACGGCAAAAAAACGTTTTTTCGATGTCGATGTATCTACATGTTGCTAATCTTGCTCAAGCGCAATCTCGATTCTTTATACGGCTTTTCGCTTTGCGGCCAAGTTTCGTGGAACGTATCTAGTACCACATTGTACCACAAATAATGGTCTAACTCTGTATAAATACTCGTTTTTAAATTAGGGACCGATTCTTTTTTACATAATATACAATTTGATTGAAAAAGTGTTTCCTTTATTATGGACAATTAAAAAAACGGTTAAATTTTATTTTTTTAAAAATATTTAAATAAGCATCGTCTGTCCTGGAATGATTGTAATTTTATTTTTTTATATGCTTCTAAAATGTGTAAACCATTTTCAAAAAAATCAGTAATTTCCCTTAAACGCACAGGTGTTTGGTTTCCCATTAAAAACTGAACAAAAATATTGCAAAATTTATTTAAATATTAACAAGTTAATCTGAAAATGTTTAGAAAGTATAAGATAATAATCAATAGAGAACTGGCACTGTATTCTATGTAAGAAAATCAATTTAGGAGAGATTATTCAAGGTAGAAAATGTAAAACATGAATACAAATCGTAGGTGCAAGTTATATTACTGTTCCAATTGTAGTCAAAACATAATAAATATGCTTTTTCACTAATATCGTATTATTCACCTCCTCTGTTCCAAAACCAAAATTGTTCCAGTTCTTGATAGTTACCTCTTCCTTTCCCTTAAATTCATCTCAAAAGATTCAAATTTATCCTCTCTCTCCAAATTTTGTATCCCTTGAAATCCATCAACCCCACCCAAATATAAATATCCCACACATACTTATCTATAGTCCCTATAATAATGTTATTTTCCTTTCCCAGAGTCTGCCTTTTTTTGTATATAATGATTTGTTTTCCTTTTTGCAATTGTTTAACAATAGTGTTCATTTTGTTACTCCATTGATATATTATATTCGTGGGCGGAAAGACCAATGGTCGATAGCCCTTTGGTCAGCCTTTCTGTTATTGTTTTTATTATATTTTTATTATTATTATTTTGTTTATTTAAAATTGAATATTTTTGTATATTTTTAATATCTTTATTTTGGCTGTTATTATATTTAGAATTGTATTTTGTTTTTTAGGCCAATAAATTATATTATATTTTTCGTATCATTCCATCATAAATTATGAAGGTCTGCTTTGGACAACTGGGTGGTGTAAAATTAATCTTATACTTTAAAATCCTGGTTCAAGCAAAGTTGCCTTCCAGTCGTGTCGGACTTAGGCATCGAGACAAAAATGATGCTAGGACCCAGGGAGAACCTTACCGATCGACGGATTTATAACAAGAGAGACCGATCAGTTCCGGATTCGTCCATTGATAGTTTCCTAGGGTCATAAAACTTAGCCCTTTTCTTCCCCTTCCCTAGTTATAGCGACCAAACATGGACATCTTATTTTATACTAAATAGTTAACATAGTGGGAGTACAATATTTCGAGTTGTTAAAGAATAACTTAGCAAAGTTCCTTAGATAGTCCGCATAAGGCAACTCTCGTTCATATATTAATCAGTTCTTTAATAAACATTTTATAGCATTTAAAATATTAATAATGAATATATGCATACTTATTACATATTTCACAGAGATATGTAACGAAAATATATAGACTGTTTACTGTTACTCACATATTGAAATCAGAGTATCCGGAAGTAAAAACTTTTCGAAAAGATTCCAAGTTCGAGTTCAACCACTCCGTTTCTTGCATGAAATGATGTAAGTGCTTTACTTAGATCGAGTCGGGTATCTTGAATAATGCGAAAGTTCTATCCGTATTTTCCTCATTGAATAAATTGCTGCAAATAGAAATATTGATTTTGCAAGGAATCATTATTTTAGCTAAAGTGTTTCTTTAAATAATTTATGTATGTGAAAATAGTGATATAATTAACATAAAATGAAAAGAATCTCGTCTAAAGAGTATAAAAGTTTCTAATAATAATATGAATTGTGTTAAAGATACTTGAATAACATCTGTCGTACGAGATACGGATTTAATTAAAAGTTTTATAAAAATGAGAAAGAGGAAAAATGAAACCTAGATAATTTAAAAGAAACTTATCAAATTTTGAACATTGCATTTTTCTTAGTCCAAATGTTTAGTAATTGCTGAACTTTTTTGGAAACACAATTAAAAACAGACAAAAATAAATATTACAAATGGCTATTGACTACAATTTACTAAATAATTACAAGTATGTTGCAGTATCAAAATACTCTTCCAAGTTGTAAATTATATTTAAAACTCAAAATCTTACATATAACAACGTCTCTCAAACTAATATGTTAATTATTTAACTTAACATTTGGGTTGATATACAACTGAAACTACTTACGATTACAAAAATATTGAGATATTCTTGAATATAATAAAATATAAGCCTAGCAAATAGGACAATTTATCAAATCAATTCAAAATATTTAAATCTAATTTAAAGCATTGACCTGGATGGACTATAGTGTTTATTTTATATTTTGAATGAAATTGTTATTATATTATTATTTCTATAATTACATTTCATATGTTTAGTATTAAATTATAGATGAAAATAGTGCGAAGAACACTTGCAAATTAAAAATATATATACATATCATTTTCTTCCAACTTAAAATACTAAATTCCTACTCGTCTTAAATAGATTTTTTTTAAATAATATAATTATAAAAACTGAATATTGTGGGTTAAATTCTGAACTTTAGATTTTGTGAGTTTTTGAAAAAATATTTTTTTTTACTATTTTCAAAATACACGTAAACCATAAATTGGATCGGAAAAACCACGACTAAAAAATTGGAATCAAATATAAAATAAATTTTGTTTAATCAATTGATTAAAACATCAACAATTTCACATTATGAGCTGGGTATAATTAGCAATTGAAAGTTTTTCTATTTCCACCATTTTTTTTATGTAAAAGATTAAAAAGCCAAGATTTATAGAAGTTCTATGGTTTTTAAAATTTAATTCGTAGTAAATAATAAATTATGTAATATTTTTTCATTATATATAATATTTTATAATTTTAGATATGAATTCAAAATATTTAAAATAAGTTGTAAAAGTTATTTTTATGTTTATGTTGTACTGAAAATGTTAAATATGGTTTTATAAAAAGTTTTTGAAAAACGAGTTTATAAAAAGTAGGTTTTTATATAAAACCGAACCAAATATAATTTTATATTTAAAGATTATTCATTTGATTATTTTCTATGGAATATCAAAATTAAATCGTGCTCATAATTAAAGAACATATTGTCATGTCCCGGGATTAAAAAATTCTGGACATCATGGATTATCTCGTGGTAACGTCGTTGTGGAGTCTTGGTGGGTTTTTATGGAAGTCCCAGGAGGTTTTTATGGAAGTACTGGCTTCCAGTCGTGTCTGACTTAGGCATCGAGACAAAAATGATATTAGGACCCAGAGAGAACCTTACCGATCAAAGGGTGTATAACAAGAGACACCGATCAGTTCCCGGTTCGCCGATTTATAGTTTCCTAGGGTCATAAAACTTAGCCCTTTCTTCATCTTCCCTACTTCTATCGTCTAATCATTAGATTCCCATGTGGGGGTGGATATCTTATTTTATACTAATTAACATAGTGGGAGTACAATATATGGAGTTGTTAAGAATAACTTAGTGATTAGAGTATGGAATCTTCCTAAATACATTACTTATAGTAATCAATACAATAATAAGGAATGACGGTTATACATAACAATATAGAAATTTAATTTTAGTATAAAATGTCGTAAAATACATTTCTTTAAGCACTGCAATAAACTATGAAAAATTTTATATGCAAATAAATTCCTATTATACCTGGCTATTGAAAATGCAACACGCAATATTTAATTTCGTTCTTTTATGACAATATTAAGCCTTTCTTGCATTTGATTTATAAATAACATTCAATAATTTCATTAAGATCATATAAAATTATGTGTTTCATATTTTGATTGAATTCATATATTTGTTGAAGAACTTAATTACTATTCACCTCGGTGGGACATAGTATTAAAATTTACATTTTACATTATAATATGTTTTAAAAGGGCAGAAAGACCTACAGTATATAGCCCTTTGCAGCAATAACACTAATTATATTTTATTTTGTACGTATTTCCATTATTGTCAGTTTGTATATTTTTTTGTTGTTGTTGATGCAATAGATATTATTATTGCTTTTATTATGTTTTAAAAAATTCTTGTATATTATATGAAAGAAGACAATAGGAAAGATAACTTTCAAAATCAGTAGAATTTAGAATATGTTTTATTTAATAGATCAGCTTTCTCATTGCGCATCTAGATATGAATCAATTAGATCGCCTTATATCGAAAGGGAGGAACTGGAGAAATGCATTTAAAATTTTCTACAAATATGTTCGATCAAGAGGCAGAAAAGGAGGAATACGAAATATAATTAACAAACTGTTGAATTTAGTAAAATTGAAAGCTTAATTATTTGTTTAGATCAGCGTTTCTCAATGGGTTTAGATGGGTTGAATATTTGGTCTCGTCGTATTCTAAATATGCTAAATTGGCTACCGAAATAATAGCTAACATCTAGTATCAATTCGAGGAACTGATGGAATACGCAATTAATATACGAATACGTTGAAGAATATCAAAGAATTAGAAATAATTTATATTTAATAATACAAATATTTAAAAAAAACAGTAACTACTAGAGCTTTTTGTAGCAATGGAATTTTCCTTTCTTTCTTATTTTTTATTGTATTAAGTTGTTATATATAACTGTTATTATTTATACCATTCCTTATTATTGTATTGATTATTGTAAGTACGTTCTCCTTAACGACGTACATTTCAGTTTAGGAAGATTCCTTACCCTAATCACTACAAATACAGACTATCTTAATCTAGTGGATTCATTCATAAGACTACAGACTTTTTGGCATCCTGTTGTGACATTTTCTACCACTACCAAAATATTAGGATAAGAAATGTACACACCATACGCAACTTTCCACCCATACTCAAAACCCATCCGCTACTCCCACTGCTATTAGCTAGTATAAAATAAGATGTTAATGTAATATCAAGCTAGTCTTTAGTCTTTGGTTAGCCTTAGCTAGGGGAGCAACTAGCAACTTAAGAGAAGAATGTAACTCTTAGTTAATAAAACGAGATCAACAATTATATAGTTCTCCATAAAAACAATCAACTGTACAATAAAACTTCTCAGAATATTCGCATTTAGTATGCATAAACCCCTCAAAGACTCCACAACGACGTAACTACGAGATAATCCACGGTGTCCAGAGAATTCCATCCCTGGAACAATTTTTTTTTATTTGCAGAAAATATTGTTATTAATTTATTTATAGTTGTGTTTGGTACAATTAGATCCTGGTTTGGGTTTGCGCCCTGCTTTGGTCAGCCTTAATTCTGCATGTGCGCTTGAGGCGCTTCGCCGATGAATGGCTGACGATGACGACGGAGCCTACTTTGGGCTGGGGTAGCGGGGAACGACACTTTTTGGGGTTACCCTCCATGGTTGGTTATTCACACTTGTTTATTTTCACTATCACTTTCACTTACTGTTGTTTGACTTGTCCGAACTTGTTGTTGCTGCGGTGGTTCGAGTTGTTAAAGATATGTGAAAAAGTATATTATGAAAGTTTCGTCTGTCCTTTCTTGTTCTTGGACCGACATATATTAATTATATCCTGGAGCTTCTTTTCTCGTTCACTTTCCGCTCTCGTGTACTTGTCTCTCCAAGATTCAATGTCCATACGCGTTGGCGTATTCACGATAATTTTGGAGGATTTAGTTAATGGGATTTAGGTATACACCTTTGATATTTTAAGAAATTAATTAAATCGCGGGTGACATTGATCAGATAAACTATCCCGTTGAATGTTTACCATTACTGTAAATATAAACATTTTTTTAAATAATTGAGTGGAAATAAAAGTTAATACCTAAAGACCAACGATTGTAACAGGAGTATAGTCTTCACCAGTTTTTAGATTGCATTTAGTGTCAGAAGCAGCAGTTGCTCTCAGTACAACATTTCCTCAAGTTTTTTTTGAACAAGTGCATATTTCAAACCTAATTGTAGTTATATGTAGTTATATACAAACTGAGTTAGTGTAGTTCTAACGATTGATTTGACAGGATCAGTGTACTTAGAAGAAAAAATAGAAGTATTATACAAAATAAATAAAAAACTTAACAACAATACCAATACAAGTGATAAAGTTCTTTAAAGAAACTCGTTCGATGACACCGAAATTTTGCTTACACTAAGAGCCATTAAGTCCCCCAGGACACCAACTGACTCGGTACCGATAAATTGTGTTTGGTACAATTAGATTATAACAATAATTTTATAAAAGTATCTGTATTGCTTTAGCTAATAATAAGAATATTTTTATAATTTAAATTTGGTCACGTATACATTTTTACACTTTTGTGTAAGCTGTACTTGTCATTTTCTCTCCAGCTGCAAATCGCCAACGAGATCTGCTATATTGTGTGAACTTGCATTTTTATTCTCGCAAATCCAATTCTTTCAACAGCAATAGCTTTATATGTTCGTGAATAAGCAGTAAACAAATACCTACAAGAATAATGCACGATTGTAGCAGATACAGAAATATGTACGGACAACGTTTTTAAAATAGTGTATAATAATGTATAGTATCATACATTAACAGCAATAAAATATATAAAATGAAATAATTATGTATATTATTACAAACTTTTTGTTGTTAAATTTCACTGATTCTTTACTGATTTACTTAAAAGCGGAAAAACACGGGTCGAAACGAGATAAAATGCTTCATTTCATGTATTTCCATCATTTTATTGGTAAGTAAGTCCATATATAATAATTCTAATAATATTCGAAACTAAAATTAAAACAAAAAAATATATATTGATATATATATATTATATAATAATTCACAATTTAATTAGAAGTAAATAATCAAGTTGTATAACAAGGAGACAAAAACAAAAGAAAATAATCAGAATAATAATAACGAAAGAAATCTAATAACTATTACAATAAATATAATATTTTACAAAACTTTATTTATAATAAAGTAAAAATTTCATATACAAATTTTAATACATAATAAAAACAAATGACAAAAGAACAGAAAAACGAATTTACTTGAAATTTTTAATGAGAAATTTGGCATTTTAGAAATGCTAGGCGGGCCGCATAAACATGTTTAACGGGCAGCAAGTGGCACGCGGGCCACGTATTGCTCATCAATGCTCTAATATATTAAATTTAATTTATAATCTATATTTATACAATAATAATATTTGTTGCAACAACAACAAAAAATATATACACAGAACGTATTAGTAATACAATGAAAATAAAAATTAAATATACTGCTATTGTTGCAAAAGGTCTTCCTGCCCATTTATTTTGTGATTATTAATTATTAATAATACATTCGTGAAATTTTAGAGCTTCCAGTATGAATACACTAGCAATATATCAATAGAATGTGATACAAGTTATTATAAACCTGTACATAAAATGTATATAATATTATATTCAGTATATTCGCTATAGCACTTTATTCTTTTCCATAAAATACGAAACTTTGCAAAAATTATCAAAAGAGAATCTATAATAACCTGTATTTCCTTATTAATAAATGGTTTATCGATTTTATAATGTATAAAATGTAATAATTTTTTAATAATTAAATAAAATGATATCCATATATACATAGATTCAATAACTGGATTTGTATCTCGCAGATGAAACGGTCGATAGTTTTCGAATGCGAGGAGAAATAGAAATAAAGATATTTTCAAGCAGACAAAGATATAAATAATTCAATTTCCTACTTGATGGATTACTTTTGTTGTAATCTGCAGTAATGTTGTATCTGTATTTATTATACGAACTGTGTCTTCATAATTTTATCATAATGATTTATTAATTAAAATATATTATTTTACCGATAAACATATTATGAATGTATGTAAAAAAAAACCTTCATATGTTATACGTTCATAATTAAAAGATATTATAAGAAATATAATTTATGTGAGGGAAGAAAGAAAGTTATAACACATTTTAAGATTTATTTAATTTATTTTGTTGCTTAATTCCTTTTGTTTTTTTATCAGTTTGTGACCGTTGCAATAAATATTATTATTTATTTACTAAAAGAAATATTGATTTTATTGAAAATATCAATCAGATGAAGGTAGAAATTCTCAAAATTTTATATTATTTCATGTTTTCTTTTTAAAACATGCAATTATATTGCACTTTAAATAAATTAATACAATAATTTGTAAAGAAAAAAATATTTAAAAAGAAAAAACATTTCGTTGATATTTTGTGTGTTAATGTGTTAATCAACTCAACTTAATAAGTTTGTAGGATGACTAATAGAACAACAACTTTTAGGTAATATTCGACTTTATTCATCAACGTCGTTTACTTCAGAATACATTCCAACGCTTCTTTTCATTTATTATACCACTGCTCGTATTTTTTCATAATTTTATTATAATGGATTTTTTTTTCGGATAAATGTAAAATGTATTTCAATTTATATAATAGGGAAAAAGCCTATATCAAACTTGAAATCGCATTGTTCAAAATTTATTTTCTAAACTAATTATAATAAATATAGTATTCATTTATAAATAACAATAATATATTTTCTAATGAAAACCAAATTCTACAAATATTTTAATTGAAAAGGGTGCTGCAATTGTAATCAGCAGTAATACTTCCTAAAATTATAATACGAATATTACTTTCACAATTACTTATTAATTAGAATTTGTCCATGAAATTTGAAACTTACTCAATTTTTTTGTATTTAGAATAGTATTGTTTACAGTTTATTTTTATAATAGTTTAGAAGTAAATATAGTTTTGTACTAAATTTTATAATAAATAAAAATTTGATTATATGGATCCATATTTTAGATACAATTCAAAATTACTCAGTAATAACGATTTTTTTACCAAATTTGTAGTCATTGTTAGACTATTCAAGAACTGAAACTTTTAATTAACAAATAAATCAACATTTTACGAAAAGGATTTCTTAATTATTTTATTCATGTATTTTTTTTTTTCATTTATTTCTGTATTTCAACAATTAATTTGTAAATTAATTTAAAAGAACTATTATATATATATATCTTACGTTGAAATTATTCTGAATGTTATTTGTAGAACTATGAAAAAATAATAGAAAAATTAAATTGAAAGGTAATTTGATAAAAGAAACCAATAAGGTTACTTTTTACTAACGAAATAATTCATACTAAAGTGTAAAAAATACAATTTAATAGTTTTAGTACGAAAATGAGTTTTATAACTGAGTCAATATTTCTATTAATCAATTATTTATTTAAAGCTCATATTACTTTTTCAAAGTTTAATTTCACAAATTTATCATTTTCATTTAAAAATCAATATTGCTCAGTTTTCTAATAATAACTTTATCGTTTTATAAAAAAAACATTTAATGAAACTCTTTTTTTTAAGATTTTTTAGTAATTAGTTTCGAGCAAAATAAGATGAAGTTTGGGAAGCTTTTAAAAACTTTTTTCTCGAAACTGTACACGTTCACTGACAAAAATATCGGATTTAATAACTTTTGGTGAAGTGTTAAATTGGGATGCAGTTTTATGAGATGATGGAAATACTAATAATGTTTACCTGCAATATTCTCTCCTTGATTAGCACCTTATTATTATTCAACTAACTTTATCGGTTTATGATAACTTTTTTCTTGATTTCACTGAAGTTCTGTTGTCGCGTCGCGTTTGAGTCTTGTCGCTCCGCACTCAGACTACGCTTGCTTGGTGTGCTATTTCAGCGGGCGCGCGCTTAATACTACCACTGCTGGCGGCGCTTCCGAAGCCTTCAGCCTTCCACGGAAACAGCCAACCTTCCGACTCTGTACGCACGCTTTGGCTATTAGACTTATTAAAAAATATTTCCATACACACAGGCATTACCATCAACGCTCAGAGACTTTTTAGGCTTAAAAGAGAATAAAATGCAAGTTACGGTCTCCAATATTTCTTCTTTGTCTACATATTCGATACACAAAAAATGATAGAAAGAAAACATTAATAAATACTTTGCGGGTTCGTCGAAAGTACTGGTACCTATACAGAATGAGCTTGATGTGCAGTTTCTATGCATCTTCAAGTCTTACAGAACATAGCTGCAATGTTAAGTAACGTGGTATGTTGCTTGTAATTATTTGCGCGGCAAAAAAGGATTATCGATTATGTGTATCTTCGCGCTGCGGTTTTCATATTACCTTTGTATTTCGGATAATCAATTGAATTTAAGTTTACTAAGCTAATACATTGAGATATAAAAGATATAAAAATAAAGCCCTTATATGTTAATAATAATCAATTTTATTATAATAGTCAGATGATAAAAAAAAACAATAATAATAAAACGGGAGGCAACTCTTGGCCTAGTGGTTAAGAGTCCCTTATCACAAGACCTTGAGGTCTTAAACTCATTTAATAATAAAATAAAGTGTTTTTCCCACGCATATTTTCATTTTAATACAAATATCGTTTTGTAGAATCATAACATATGTTTTCAGCTAGTCTTAAGATCTATTTATCCAAAGCACCTCAATTATTATAAATAATTGCAGTCAATATTTTTTGTTGAAAGTGAAAATTTTAATTGATACAAACTCTACCAAACTGTTAATGTACCTACTTTCACATATGGCGTGGAAATGTATTTGAAAATGTATTTGATTAAGAATAATGTTTTGTTTGATGTGATTTGAGACCTTTATCACAAAAACTCGAACGAAATGGTGCTGGTTCAAATCCCACCGCTTACCGATTTTCCAGCATCTACCGATTAGCAAAATAAGGTAGTAGTGAGTCTGATAAAGAATAGCAGTTCAGAGTTACAACCGTAACCATTATAATAATAAAATTGTGTTAGTGTATTGTGGTAATTATAATACATAGCTAAAAGATAATTTTAGTATTTGCGTATCATATTAGACTTTTTATATATATTCTATTCTCTAATTTAAGTCTTTTAATGCATAGAGTATATATTTTTAACGTCTTAACTATTTGATTATTACTCTATCTCTTTACTTTCCGATGCACCTAAAAAAATATTTGATTCTGTATTGTATGTAATTAAATATTTTGTTAATTATAAATTTTTGGGGATAAATCTATTTATCAAAGATAGAATCTGTATGACATTGTTTCGAAAGTAATGAGATCAAATTATGATGATTTTCAAATTCAGTACCTCGAGATGCTTTGAAATACGTCCAATTCGGAATACGTCCGTTTGGTCGAAACACATTTTGCTCGGTTTTCGACTATTATTCGGAATACGACTTAATTTGAATATAGGCGGCTTTTATACAATATTATTGTAATATAAAATAATATACATTTATACAATATCATATTTTAAAGTCATGCTGATAATTAGGGCTTGAGGGAAACAATCAGTCATTTTCATATTACTTCTTATGGGAAAGGTTGGTTTGGTATACGTCCTATACGGTATAAATCTAAACTTTATGAACGAATTAAGGTCGTATATAGAGGTTTAACTGTATACTGAAATTAATTTTTACACCTTAATTCCTACCTATTTCGTATAAAAAAATACGTGTAAACATATGCAGAATAAATACGATCAAAAACTATATAATGAGTAGGAACCAGTTAAAACTTAATAGTTTTTTTTCCGCTAAAATCATAATAGAAAATAAATTAATTAATTAATAAGTTACAAAACAGAAACAGTAAATGATATATATATATTTCAAAAAATATATGAAGGTATCCAAATTTTAGAAGCGTTTCGCAATATTTTATTGTGGCCTCAGCTGATTTTTAAATTCGTTTCCATAATAACATTATTTGTTTCTTCAATAAGTAAATTATGGCCATGAAATATTGGTATCTTTACAACTAAATAAAAAATATGAATTCTTTATAGTTACTTCAAATATTTTTGGGAATTACTGTACCTTGTAGATTGAATGTGAACTTAATTAGCATAAACTTATCGTCAATCTCTATCGTTCCACAGATTTCTAAACAGGATTGGTAGTTCACTTTCGGAATATCCTTGTCGTCCAATATATGGACAACTTCGTTTTCGACTGGAAAAGTCTTGACATGTATATTCAAAAATATATATACAATTGTACATTTTAAAGTATTGTATTAATGTATATTTTATAGATCCAACCAGTTCTTTTTGTAGAAAAAAAGAGTAACAAATTTACTAATGCGCAAACTATAGTATGCCCTACGCATCTTGGAAGGTTGAATAGATTGATTCCTCAATAATATCAGTTTAACACAATTGTAACACGTTGTTATTATATCATCATACTATTCTTTGGAAAATAGCGATTCAACAGTTTTCTACTATCGCTAGTTTAGAAATAAGTGATTTTCAAATAATTTTATAGTTTATTCGCAACAATATTAATTTATTTTCAATTTATTATATTTGAGAAGATCGGTATCTTCGGTGATCGATATTCATAAACTGAGTACAGATGCCAGGGAATTAAAGATTGGTAAGTTCTTCACAAATCCAAAAGCTGGTGCCTTCCACGCAATCAAATGTAAGTATTTATTGTACGAATTTGTTAATGATGACTACTTTCTGATTTTCAGATGATTCCAAACCTATATCTATAATACCTATATTGATTTTGGATGAAGTTATTGTACCTCAAATAGTATTCAAGGGATCCAAATAATTCAATCTCCTTGTCCGGTAAATCTAGCAGGTAAACGAAAACGAATACCTATATTCAGATTATGCATATCACTAATATGAACCCGAAACTGTCTAAAGTTCATAAAAGACATAAACCTCAGTTCCCATTACCTATTGGTGGGCACGAAAACGGCAAGACTCTCACAAGTCGTCCGATGATCGGTATCGACGAAATCAGCAATACCGTTCCTGCTTCAGCATCGCCGTCACCTTGCAGAACGGGACTGTCTCAAATGTTTCCAATGCAATGGATGATAAGACGAGTAACTCGAGTGGCTTACAAGTTACATAATAATTATTTAATCTAATTACGTTTATTTTTGATTTTGATACAATGAAGGTTGAATATAATTTATGGGCCTACAGCTCGATACCTATTGACAAACCGGAGTCTTCGGCCAAATCAGGTCGTATATGGAGTACTGGTGCTGAAGTTTTTGTTATTAAGTGGGAAGTGGTACTGCTGCCTGTGGCTCTTCTTGAATCGGTTTCCTCGGTACTTTTCGGGTGAGGCTCGATCTTCGTTCTTCTTGTGTATAGGAGTGCTATGCTCTTCTCTAGATTGACTAAAATCCTCCATTTCATGAACCATTCCTCAATTGGATCCAATGCTCCTTGAAGTTGGCTTGATACATATAGTGCATGTTTCACATGAATCGCGATGTCGTCAGCGTATTATACTGCTGATGTACTTCCTATATTGATGAGCCTTGGGGGAACCCGGATTTGATTGTTTTCGCATAGGATCTTGTTTCCCCCAATTTGATGGCAAATTTCCTGTTCTAGAGGTATGATTTTATTAGCTTCACTAATCCTAGGGGAATTCGTACATCATAAGTTCGTAGATGAGGCCCTTGTGACACACCTTGTCGAATGCTTTTGCAACTTCTAGGAAAACGTTTGGAATAATCTTCTTGGTAACTTCGGCTCCTGTATTCTTGTTAAAATAACCCTTTCTGTGACTTTGGATAGACAGGGGAAGAGGCTGATCGGCCTGTAGTTTTGTGAAAATTGTCGATCGTTGGCCATCTTCGGGATTACTACAATGTTTGCTATTTTTCATTACGAGAGGAAGTAGCGCAGTTTTAATAATTGCGTTGATAATTGCTAGCACCTGGCTAAATGCTCTTTGAGCTCTCTCTTCCGGCACAAAGTAAAGAATACTTTGCGACTTTTGAAGATCCCAAGGACTTCCTTGGTGAATCGGTGTTGTACCTGGTGCATAATTCAGTGTGTTTGGCCCTACCA